>DWJN01000781.1:0-21157 GCA_018248895.1 Carystus phorcus
AGTTGTTTTCGATTTGAAGAAATAAAATAAATTATAAATGTTCATAATTTTAGTATATTAAATTCACAGCAAACCCTCGATATTATTGTAAATTTTTTTTCTCCGTAACATATTGCTCATATGTTTCATTCTATTAAGGTCGTATGAGGGTTGTATTATCTAAATTTAGCATAATAAATAAATACTTTCCAAGAGTTTTTGAGAAGGTATTTGATACATTGTGATAATATATCAATAACATGCAAACTAAATAAACAGGTAGTACATAATGCCCATTTCTCTGTCAATAATCGTCCGCTTATCTAAACAATCAATTCATATCGGTATAACACGATGAGTGAATACAATAAGTGATTACCTATGGCACGGGAGTAAATTGGCGTACGAGATTTACTAACCGACCGTAACATAACAGTAGGCGCCGAGCATTTGTAGGTCACTGTCGAGTTTTAATGACCATCTCTACGCAATTGCCCAGCTTAATAAACTCCTTACGTGTTCAAAATATAACTGTTGTTTAACTATCAACGATTAGCATTCGCGGGCGACAGTGTGCGATTAACGACATCGAAGTGTACGAACAGTTTGTGCCGCAGTCGGTGAAATGAACATTTTGTCGTAAAATGCTCAAATATCATCGGCGCTCCCACAGGCACAAGTCGCCGGTGCAGTGTTTACGATGGAGGTTTGTATCGTCATTGGCTAAAGCTCGCTGAAATATGTATATTGACACAAGGATTTGATTTTATTTAAATACGCAGCAAATAGTAGTTATACCTGTGAACTTGTACGTCAGGCTCAGTTAATTGGTGTCATTACGAGTAATGTTAGGCCAACTGCAACGGTAATTACTCTCTTACGTCGCCGACGCTGTCAAACTTACTGTGATGCTAATTATGAATATTTTTAGTTTCTGATTACTATATCAAAGCAGCAAACAGATTTAGTACCGCTCATATTAAGTTTTACCTGCTCATTTTTAACCAATTTAAAATAGAAGAAATATCTGATAAATAATGATTAGAAGTTAATGCTTGACATCGACCCTATCTTATTACGTTGTCACAAACGTAACTATTTATAAACGTAACTATTTACAAACGATTCAATTCTCTCATGTCAGAAGTAACAGGCGTAATAGTGTCACAAAATAACCATACAAAAATGAATAAAAATGTGCACTCAAGTTGCTAATACATCTTCTAAGTGTATAATCGATAGTTTGTTTTGGTTTAAATAAAAAAAAACATGGGGGAAATTGTAAAAGTCACATAAATTCAAGTTTATTTTTACTTGGCTAGTCAACGTGGACTATACATGTATATATGTACATGTGTAGCTTTTTGTCCTCCTTAGCGAAGGCGGGGACCCAGTAGTGCCACACTTATTGCGTGTAATAAAAAAAAAGAATACACAAAAGAAGTGATAAGTTACTAGGGTCATGTAAGATTATATAGATATTTATTGTAGATCCTCCGGGGATTCGGACGCGGCGAGTACATCGGCCGTGGAGACCACTCTGGAGCGACTTCGCGGCACTCGCGGCGCCCTCGAGGAGCTCTGGTCGGACCGCGAGAGACGGCTCGAGCTCACGCTTCAGCTTAGGCATTTTGAAAGGGATGCTTTGGAGGTATGTCATTTGTATTAATATTATTGAAACAGAAGACTATGTGAAATCTGGTGATGAATATTTACAACTGGACGGTAGTTTGATGCTATGATGCTGAAAGTTATTTATCTGCACATACTTTAAAGATATTTCCTTATAACTGATATATTTTATCGCAGAGCCCCGACGACAGAAAATAGAATATTAAATGTAGGCAATGGGAGGATTTTTTTAATTTAGAGAAATTTATTAAAATCTCACTAAACAAAATTCAACAACAAATATTAGTGTCCCATGAATGATATCTTCGACCGATGTATAATTAAATCCGAGACCCGTTCAAGCATGTATAAACTTTTTATTGGAGTACCAATATATAAGCAGATTTGGATTACCTCACGGGCGCAAATATAATCGAATATTAGTCGTATTCGAACTCTTAGGTTTCTCCGCTATTTAGTTTTTACACTTTATAAAATAGTTACACCTAGTTAATATTGAAACAAACTTGAAGCATTTTTATTGTAATGCATTCAGATGTCGCTTAATAGGGTTCAACTTTATCGCTTTTGAAAAGTTCACGAGGTAAGTAGTCCTCACTTGCGTCAGGATCGTTAAATCAGATGTGTTAAAACTATTTTAATGCATTAATCTTATACAGCAGACACCGTAATGTAAACTTGTACAGGGTGTCATCAGGTGATTATTTGTTCGATAACATGAAACTTTAATATGGTATTAAGTATCGTATTTTGACTACAAATTCTATCATACACTAACTATCCATCCATCTATTGCGTTTATTATTTATATAAAAAAAAATTATTGGTCGATACCAATTAAATTGATGTTACCTATGCAAAAATATATTTTTAATCGGTTTTTTACAAATTACGAAATGTTGTAGTAAAAAATCTTAATTTTAAATTCGAGTTCACTACATATGTATCTATATTACTCGTATTTATTACGTTATTCGTAGCAAATAAATATGTCAACTAAACAATACATCGAAATCTAATATATAATTAATCTAGTATAAAGTTAAGTATCTAAGGGTGTAAGTTTTATATTTTTAAAAGTCACTTTGTCATGACGTCCTGTATAGCGCGGCGACAGAATTGATATCACGTAATGAAACATTAATCGATGGCTAGGAGAAAACTTGAACCGGTGCCAATGGAAGTTCAATCATACCGTTGCGTACTGCCATACTGCTGCTATGCTGCACTGGTATCGCACAATAGAATTCCTAACCCATGGCCATGACTTATGTGCACGCTGATAAGGACTGATTGCTGTTTATCGAGGTCACAGGCACATAAAATCTTTCTGGTACTGTGATTTGCAAGTCTAACACTGTAGGATTATGAGTCAGTTACGGTAATCACTCTACGACACATGCAAAGTTTAACTCAATATTTTGGTCTTTAGTGATTGAAGAAGAAGCGTTTTATAGAGATATGGTTAGTTTCTTGTAGAGATGTGATCCTTATTATTTAAAGGTAATTTTAATCAAATCTTGTTGTTGTTTAGTGATTCTAATAGAATTTGTTTAATAATTATAATAAAAAAAAAGAATAGTTATTTGTCCAACTGTTACTTTACTCCAGATTTTCGACACCTGGTGTCAGTTTATAAGTTAAAAACGATTGGTAAATGGCATATAATTTGTACATGCAATGTCGAAGATTTTGTATTATTACGAATTCATATATTGATCCAATGCCAGATGCTACTATACGGTGTAAATAATAAGTAATAATTTCTGTAATTCCTCGTGAGTTTTTTCAAATTCCATAAGGCGGAGTTATAAACAAAAGCTACTTCACATTATCTAAATAAATCTAATATTTTATATATCAACCATGTTATGATATAAAGAGCGAATGAGATAGATCTTAGGTTGAAATAATATACCTATTTACCTTTGCAAATATTTGTAATTTGATCTGACATTTCCAATTTAAAATAAGCAGTAACATAATTTTGCTTCACCATCGCTTTCATCTTCATATCGATTTATTAATTGTTCAGTCATTTATAGTCGGT
Organism: Carystus phorcus; assembly: GCA_018248895.1. Lineage (NCBI taxonomy): Eukaryota > Metazoa > Arthropoda > Insecta > Lepidoptera > Hesperiidae > Carystus > Carystus phorcus. The sequence goes on from DWJN01000781.1 coordinate 3,662, forward strand.
ATTTTAAACCTATCTGACGTTCTTTATACTTCTGTGGTTTTAGTTTGTATTTTGATTTCTCTAAATCTCGCGCATATTTCACTTACATACGTATTATGTATGTTATACATTAGAAGACAAGGTACATATTTTATAATATAATTGCTAATTTCTACAACATATTTTTGGTAAGTATAACTTCAACACACTTTAACATTGTACTCATAAAGCAAACAGACAAGAGGTAACGATGTTAATCGCTTTAAATATAATTTGATGTAACAGAACATTGAAGTCCATGTATGAAAATCGATGACAACTTGTAAAATACCAAAGTTGTTAATTTTGCAAGAAATCCAGACATGCAAAAAGTCATAATCTATTGTCGCTATAATGTATAATGATCGTCTGATCATGAACAGGTATCGTCTCGGTTGGAACTATGGGGCGACGAGCTGCAGCGCACGGAGCCGCCACGCGAGCCACAGCAAGCCGAGCAAGCGTTGGTGGCCCACAACGAAAGCGTCGCTAGGATGCAACACGCTACCTTCCAGGTATACATTGCGACCCCTTCCGTTGGATATTACACGAGAACCACGAGGTTAATCACGTAAAAGGCTAAATCTATACTCGAATTCCAAGCCAATCGTTAATGGACGATGCTATTGCGCCAGGTACCTCCCGTTTTTGGCCGCTGCGATATCACTACTTAAGCTGTAAGGAGTGGTAGCTATATGACGGACGGATTAGTTCTAGAATCAGCCCTGAAACGTTTTAAAGTGTTTCAGTTGCAATGTTGATGTGTCGGTAAATAAGTAGGCTCCTTATTGCCTTTTTGACCAGACAGCAAAGGCCTATTTACCACTGAATTGCCTTACATGTTATATATATTCAACTTTCTTTATCTGCATGAGAAACTTGAATAAGAGCTCATGCTTATACTTATTGTAAAAAAATAGTGCTAGTGTCGTGGTGAAGGAAAATATCGTTAGGACATATTACTTTGTAAGTCTCTTTACATAGAAAGAATATCCACATCGGACTCGTGTAGCTCGATTCAATCGTTACATGCTTTTTCAAATATCATATCCTTACGGGTTATGATGATCTCATTTTGCAAATTTATAAGACTGTCCCAAATACAATTTCAGTTTGTGAAGATAGGTATGATTTTCAGGTAGATATCTATATATACATGTTAATTGCTGCAAAGGATTTGAAAAAAAAATGTATTGAAATATTTTATACAATTGGACAATAATGTTATGGTCTAGGATGTTAGTAATCACGGATAAGGTAACGTGATAAATATTTTCATTACAGGTGGTACAGCAAGGTCAAGATTTAGCTGCAGCGATCGCTGAAGCGTCTGACGTAATGGCGACCAGTAACGATGGATCGGAACAAGCGCCGCTGGACGCGCAAGCTCGGGTCCAACTCCTCTTGGAGTTTCTTCACGATCGACAATTGGATCTCGAAGAATTGGCTGAAGAGAGACGCGCTCGTTTCGAGCAGTGCGTGCAATTGGGTGGGTCTGAGATCGAATTACATTAGATTTATATTACAATGTAGCGCATAATGATAATTAAATTATATTGCGTTTGGTTCGTACAGGTCAATTTCAAAAAGACGCCGCTCAAGTTGTAAGTTGGATAAGAAACGGTGAAGCAATGCTTGCCGCCTCGTTCTCGATACCCGGTACGTTGTCTGAAGCGGAGCAGCTAAAGAGGGAGCACGACCAGTTCCAAGTAGCAGTGGAGAAGACTCACGCGAGCGCAGTGCAAGTCAAATACAGGGCGGATGCGTTGCGAGCTGCCAACCATTATGAACCGCACACGATAAGGTAATTATGTAGTCATCGAATATTTTTAAATTAAATAGGAATTTTGTAATTACTTTATTCAAGTATTAGTTAGGAACACAATCAAAAAATAAATAGTTTCATACAAGTATACATACAAGCATTATTCTATAGATATTATATTGAACTTGATTATTAAAAACATGGAGTCCGTATCTGCTCCAGATTTAAAAACGATTTGCAGTATTCAGTCCTTATTCAGGTTCCTCTTTACCTTTAAATTTAATGGGATAGATCTTTACAAGAAATCAAACATTAATTATTAGGCCTTTCCATAGTTTGACGCATTTTGATAATTTAGTAGTGTCCTCTAAATGTCATCAAGCGTATGTTAATTTAATAATAATACTTTACCGAACAGTATTGTTACATATTTAATTTTACATTCCAGAGAAATATCAGAGGAAGTGACGGAACGATGGCAGAGGTTGGTGACGTGTGCGGAAGAACGTCACAAGCTCGTTACAGCTTCGTTAAACTTTTATAAGACGGCAGAGCAAGTTTGTTCGGTACTGGATTCGCTGGAGCGCGAGTATAGAAGGGACGAGGACTGGTGCGGGTCGGCCGCCGCGCCCGCTGCCGACGAACTGCAGCTAGCTCAGAATCTAGACAAAGCTGCTCAGGTCTGTTTTCTATTTTATTTCCTATTGTAGTGTTAAATAAGCTGTACGCTCTCACACACAATAAAACTCGAAACATGTCGATATTTTAATAGTAAATTTCAAACTAACTTGTACTATTTTATTTTATCACACGACACAAAAAGAGGAATGTTATAACTCATATTTGTGTCTGTCTGTTAGACTTAAGAGAGAGAGAAACCTGTTTAACTTTTCGATATCAACAGTTCTTTATAGCGGTTGAAGGTATGTGAACAACTTCTATCGCTGTGATCGATTAAAAATGTTATATCTACTTACTACATATTTCTATATCAAAGGTGGCAGCGTTAATAGTGAAGCATGGAGAGCAGAAAGAGGCGTTTCTGAAAGCGTGCACCCTCGCGAGACGAACTGCCGAGACGTTCCTCAAGTACGCGGCGCGCTCCGCCCAGGTGCACGGGCAGACCGCCGCCGCCAGCAAGGCGCACCACGAACAGACCCGGGCGATACTCGACACCCTGCTGGCTCAGGAGAACAAGGTAGATAACATGTTACATTATAACATGTCAATAGTCGACGCAAATTTTAATAAACATTGACTTAGTTAGAAGTCAAATCTTTTTAGAAGAATTGTTAGAAGTCAAAACTTCTTCCTGCCTCTGAAAATGTCAGTATTAACAGAAGAGGTGCTTAACTGTTACTTCTATACTAGATATGACCATGAATACAATACTGTCTCTTTTGTTTCATCGTAATGGTTAATGTTCAATGCCAGTACCGTTACGGATTAAACTCTTAGAACCAATAAGCTCACATAGACAAAACAAATCTGTTGGCTACAGTCTTTTCCCGTCACATGTGTGGTATGTGTAGTATTGCGGTTTCAATGATACGATGGATCCACTCTAGTACTGTATGTTTATTTTTAAAACTAAATCTAGTTTATTGTTTTCCGGGTTAATACAGAAATAATTATACAGATAACATCTGACATAATGGTGTATTCATAGTACTTGGATGCATTGTTTTTAAACAATTGCATGCAAGCAAACACTAGTGAAACATGATTGAAATCGGACGCGCTGTTTATTTGTTTACACTTCTAGCGGCCATTCGAGTTATGTCTTTGGAAAATATTTATGTAATGAGTTCTTTATTTGTTATTATTGGCATAAGTTGCGGTAAACTTTACAGTCGATTTTTGTAATTAGCGCGGCGTAAGGTGTATTGTAATATGTAGTGTCGGCGGTATGTGTGCGATGGTCAGTGTCAATGGCACTGTTGATGAATAGGAGCTATGAACAATACTGCTTTTGTTAAACTGTAGTGTCCATGGTGATTTGGTACCGCTGCGATGGCCTCGCGTGATGCGAGCTCAGCTCATTATGCGGCATTAGTGTCACAATATGTGTCGTTTCAATGTGTACCGCCAGTGTTACTCCAATAATGATTGAGATTTTTTTTGCGTGTATAACGCAATCGGTATATATTTTAAGTTCATATTATTGATACAAGTTAACTTAAAAAAAAATGTAATAATTAAGAATTTTATTTCAATAATTGTAATAATCAAATTGTCTTAGATTATATAAAGAGGTCAATTGAATTGTAATAATTTAATTACGAATGACAGTGCATACAGGTAAGTGTAAGATAGGTGTATTCTTATAAGACCGAGTCGACAGCCAACAATTTCAAGGTGTCCTTAAAAGTATGTTTGTAATATAGTATAAAGATTAATAAAAAATATGTGATAGTTATAGAAAACTGTACATAACGTGCATTAATATAGGTGTTGGAGCACTGGACGGTACGCAAGAAGCGTCTCGAGCAATGCCAACAATTCGCGTTATTCGAGCGATCGGCGCGCGCGGCCGTCGAGTGGATCCGAGAGACGCAGGAGCGGTGCGGCGCGGCCGCTGCGGCCGCCGCGGCGGGCGTGGCGCGCGAGAGCCGCGAGCGTGTGCGGCTGCTCGCGCAGCTCGCTGACGGACTCGTGGAAAAGGGTCACCCGCACGCCGTGCAGATCAAGGAATGGGTGGCCGCCGTCGATGCCAGGTAAACGAGCCGCTTTCTTACCACTTTGGCGTTTGTAAGTCACGTCACAAGCTAAAGCTAGCACAAACTGGGACGCTGCTTATTGTGCAGCGTCCCATTAATAAATTCAGAGCGGAAACGCGATGTACAAATGAGATAAAAGTCGCGCGATTATTGCATTACTGTACATTTGTTTGTCAGATTCGCGATCTTGTTTGTAAAATTGCACGACTGTAAATCGACGTGGAAAGGAATCAGTTTTTACTTTTTAATTTTAGGTATATACATTAGCTATTTATTATTCTATGGTAAAATTACTGCGGCTTATCATCATATGAGATATTTTTCGTCCCCACAAACGGCACTGTCCGTCCCTTCGGCATTACATATATAAGGGATTTGGAGAGTCTGTAAAAGTCTGCATTATAAAAAGTTTTAACAATATTTTTCTACATTGTACTCCAAAATAACAAAAACACACAAACACACATACACGAAAATTATATGATTACAGTTAGGAAATTATTTCGGCGCTCTGTATTAATCAATAGCATTCTTGAAAAACGGGCCGTTCTGTAGCTATGCCGAACGTAAATATAATAATGAATGTTTTTCGTTGAGCAGATATGCGGAGTTCAGCGGGTCGATGGAGGGCGGCGAGAGTGAAGCGGAGAGCGACAGCGGCGTGGCGCCGTCGTTGTCGTCCACGCAGTCGGCGGAGAGCGACGCGCGCGCCGACCCGCAGCCGCCGCCCGGCGACGACAAGCGTAGGAGCGCGCGCCGCAAGGAGTACGTTGTCTCATCTTACGTTGAATATGCCGATATCCTATAATTAATGTTCTTTCTAATTACATATTACTTGTGTCGTTTTACACTCGTAGACGTAACTTTTTGCTCTTTACAAATCTTTATAACATTGATTTCCATTATGTTAGGTACCAATTTGATTTCACAGCATAAGTACGGACCGCAAGATCAATATTACATATAAATTAAGATTTCGATTCTAGGTTAAAAATTGTATCTTTCATGTATTTATTTTGGTCAGGCTGAAATTAATTCTAACAATGAATAATTGTGTACAGGTTTATAATGGCAGAATTACTACAAACAGAACGAGCGTACGTGAAAGATCTAGAGACCTGTATTATATGCTATTTACGTGAAATGCGCACAGACCCAGCTTCTGTTCCTCAAGCATTGCAAGGAAAGGTACTGTAAATATAAAGTATGTTGTTATTAAAACTTTAATAAGTAACCAAATTTATAAACACCGATTATTCTACATTAACTTTTAGAAATCTACTTTCTATAGGAATCCAGTGTCGATATTATAGTACAATAATATGTGTTACTTGTCTGTTCTAAATCCGTTCGGAGATTTTTGTATTTAACTCGTCGTTACACTACTACGATGTATATCACGATATATATCAGCTGTGACCACGATGACACATATCATGATTACTCATATACACGTTAAAAATGTCCTTTAGGAGGAGTTAATATTCGGCAACATCGAGGAGATCCATCGGTTCCACGAGCGAGTGTTCCTCCGCGAGCTGGACAAGTACGAGACGATGCCGGAGGACGTGGGCCATTGCTTCGTGACGTGGGCGCGCGAGTTCGACATGTACGTGTCGTACTGTCGCAACAAGCCCGACAGCAACGCCGCGGTCGTGCAGCACGCCGGCGACTACTTCGAGCGGTGAGTCGCAATCACACACTATTGTACGAGTATAAAGTATGAACACGAGAAAGTGATCGACGACTGAAAAAATTAAAAATACTTTTACATTTTAAAAAATAAAAGTATTTTTCATTTTCCCGTTCATTTTTACGAATGTTGTTGTTCGAGTTATTTTTTCTTAGTCTCGATTATGACTCTCAACATATCCATGTAGTCAATGAATGTTGACAAAGCATTTTGACGTCTAGTTCAGCTTAGCTTACCAGTGGTTAGCGACTTATGAACGGTTTTATTTGTATTACATTCCATGCCACATAAATAATAAATAAATAAATAATCCTAAATTTATATATCGTTCATTTGGAGCGACAGTGACATAACTGCAAAAAATGCAAAGCTGACCTAATTAAACTAAATCATGTCATGCATGTCATGCACGTTAGGAGTGAAATAAAATTAAAATAATATAATATATTGTATGTAATATTCATTAGCTGTAAGAACAGTTAAGAATCTTAATTAGTGTTCCTAAAAAATCTTAAATAAGGCGTAGTGTAAAATTAACATTTTGCACTTATGTCACTGTCGCTTCAAATGAACGATATTTCTTTCCCACATTAATGTCTTATATGCAGATACTTAAGATTGTTGAGAGGATGGTATATTTACTGATGTCAACATTAAGTGTACAATTTGTATTAATTTTTATTAAATATTATGAGTGTTTTCAACAGTGCGTTATCAACTTATTAGTTTATAATATTGAAGATAAATATTTGTATGCAGGGTTCAACGTAAGAAGAAATTAGAACATCCGCTAGCTGCATATCTTATCAAGCCTGTACAGAGAATTACCAAATATCAACTCTTGCTCAAGGACCTACAAGCCTGCTGCGCCGAAGGACAAGGTGAAATAAAGGTAATATTCTAACTATCAACCGGTATTCATTTTTGTTCGAGTTTCGATATTATGTAACAAAAGATAGTGAACAATATTTATTAAACATTGTAACATCATTCATTCGCGCATGGAAAGCTTATAAATGACATTACGTCCTAACATAAAAATCATATTAAATGGTTCGCATAACTCATTGGCATATAAATCAGCTGAGTGTGTTATAACGGTGAATATAGTCGCAAGTGAGTTGTTTGCGCTGCAGTATCGTCGGGAGTGTAACACCTTATCTCACTAGAAATTACGTCTAATGATTACAGACCTCGATAAGATAAAGATACGTGCGGTGAAGATTTTTAGTTTGACAATGAATAGAAATAGTCTTACTAAGCAAAACATGTTATATAAACGATTGCGCTAGAAAATTAGTGTTAATGTGTTAACTTGCGTATTAATGATACATTTGTTCTGGTGAGTTTTTATAACAAAGCTCTGTTTAATTCGCCATTTCCACTATGATTAACTTTGTGTTATATGCATTGTAATTATTTCTAAATATTTTTGTAGATATGTTGTTAGGCTACCTTCATACACATTAATATGGCTAATTCATACCCGCTTTTACATTCTATGAACTGTAATACATAAACTAAGCAAAATATTTACTAATTTGTAGGTTTTTTTCTCCACTGTCAAAATTAAATTTGTTCAGTTTGATGTTAAATATAATGTTAATATTTATTATTGTATTAGTGCATATATATGTATATATCCATAGTACACACCTTTTGAAACGAAATGAAAACTAAGATATTAATAGACGTCGCTGTACACTTGTAATAAATGTTGGACATTAATTTCACTACAGCCGTCAAAGCATTAATGGTCCTCTACTGAGCACGGGTCTCTCCTAATCACTGAGGAGGTCTAAAGCATACTTCACCGCGCTGGTCTCATGAGGCTTGGTGGAATAAATACTTGCCAACCTAACTGTCGGAAGTATTTATGCCGTCCGAAGGCGTCCGACATGGCTTAACCACTGCTATCTACGATAAAGACCGAGACCAACGGCTTAACGTGCCCTCCGAAGCAAGGAAGCACTTGAGAAACTTTACCCATGAGCGGTCACCCATCCACGTACCGACCGCGGTCGCAGTTGCTTATCTTCGTCTATTGCTGAGGATTGCCGCAAGCCGCTGGGCTATAATGGCGTCATTTCTTTTCACTACAGATGAGTCCATAATTAGGTAAAGTATTTCGATAAATAAAGTGTTGCCATATATTAACAAAAAAATAGTCACGGTGTGTCGATATTTTAAAATCGACTCATTTGGCATGTTGTCTTTAGGTTTATTAAACTATTTTTGTAAGTCGTAAGTCGTTGAAGCAATGTTACTGATGATTTGCGTCAAGGCAGTCCTTCTATGGGAGCTAAGATTGAATTACATTGAAGATAATAGCTTTGAACACGTTGCATCGGTAGTTTATTATCGATCTTTAATAATGTGAACAGTTAACTTTCAGTGTAACTAAATGATGTAGCTAGTAAGATGCAAACAAAAGTGGAAATCTATTATATATACTTATAATCTTCATTAAAAATTCGTTTCGATATTTATGAGATCTGAGAATTATTATCAGTGTAGTAACGAATTAAGGACAAAAAATCTTAGACTGAGAACTAATAAGTAGGGTTCTGAAACCTTAATATTGCCTCTAGTCAAATAAACATAAACCTCAGTTTCGGGGAGTCACTTATTGAATCTGATCGCGATATACAGTAGTTAGGAGTGACCCTGTCTACTAAGCAAGATGAATGTTTGCGATGTTTCATTTGTATATGTAAATGTCACCCGCAGCCGTAACACAGGGGAGCCTAGTGCGAGGGTGTCAGTAAGTATGGGCGTTGATTTTACAATGTTTATTTTGTACGAGCAATCCGCCCTCGCCTTGCTAGGGTAAAACTATAGCTATTTAACTGAATCCAAATATTGCTATTCAGTTGAGTTAGGAGGTAAATAAGTATCAAATTTACCTTAGTTTATGTATGTTTTTATTCTATAGATCAGAGACATATTAAAAACTAAAACAGTCAAAGCATTATAAAATTGATTAACCTTTTAACAAAACCTCTAAATCTGTTCTGTGATATTCAGGTGAACCCAACAAAAACAGTCGACAATTAAAAAATATTTTAGTCTCTGTGTCGTTAACAAAGCTTACCGATATTAAAAATGTTTAAAATATTCAATGTACAGATTTGTTACGATACAGTTTTACTATAGATGCCCCTTCGCCCTTGTTTGTAGTAGCCGATGTCAAAGGACTGCTACAAAACCTATATCAGATGTGTTTTCAATTGACTGTACTGTTTATTGTTTTACTAAACGAACTCTTGTTTGGTAAAGCGCTTTATTGGAATTCGGAGAAGCCACGTTTGTGGTACGACGATTCGTGACATCAAAGCGAAATATCTGCTTTGTATTTTGTCAACGTGCAAATAAACTACATATTATATACCTACTATAATAGAGATTTGATTCTAACAACACTAATGATATGTTGTGTTTTGTAATGGCGCAAAGCAATTATGTACTATCAGTTCAAATATGTTTGTTTTTCATTACGACTTAAATACAGTGGACGTTGGACGTATTAGAGATTAAACAAGTTAGTTCAGTGTCCTTCGTAATTAACAATAGGTTTACACCAATATTTTCCTCATGATTCATTAGTACACTCGTGTGCCACATTAGTTGTGGACTCGCTATGAGTAGTATATTCCACGTGACGCTCTTGTGATAACATTAATATTTGTCTTCATTTGTACCATGGAATGGGTCGTCTACCATACTATCATACTGTGATTATGTTGAAATATATAACAAGTGCAAGAACAAATCGAATTGGACATCTAGCAGTGGAGGACAAAAAACAAAATGTATGTATTATTATGAATCATAGTAATTATTTAAAATTACCAATACTTATGTGTTAATCTAAAACGAATATTTCTATATAGCTTAACTCTAGGACTAATATTTTCATAAATTTATAAACAACACAAAACTTTACCTGTTATACACTTACAGAAAAACAAAATAAAATTATGCAATTAACTAATCATATATAACTTCACTCTTTTGGCTTTAGTTTGGTATTTATATAAAATATAACAATGTCTTAAAGATATTCACGTGTATACTACTACTATGCTTTTTTATTACACTATAAACCTTGGCGGGGATAAATCGGTACATTGAATATTTTAATATTCGAGACAGATATTTATTTGATTGGATAAATCTCCAAATTTAATATTGAAATGGATGGAAAACTTACGAGCCATTTTTAACTACATTGCAACTTCTGGGCAATAAGATGGTAATTAATATAATTGACAGACCTGACTTTTTATTTTTTTGTTTAGTAATTTTGAATACTCGTCAATCTGTAACAATAACTAATCAAATATCACATTAAAAAAAACTTTCGTTTAATAAGTAACGACATTTTTGTTACCTTAGTCTTCGTCAGATGTGCTAAAGAGATTAAATTTTGTAAATATATAGAATTTATTTATTTGTTGTTTAATATTACTAAACCCACATTGAAAGACGTTTTCATTAATATAAGTTATTACAACGAACTGTGTAAAAAATATTTAGTAAGTGCAATTGTGTGTAATGTATCAATATTGTCTGCAGGACGGTCTCGAAGTCATGCTGTCGGTTCCCAAGAAGGCGAACGATGCGATGCACCTCTCGTTGCTGGAGGGGTGCGACGTGGCCACCGACAGCCTCGGCGAGGTGGTGCTGCAGGACTCGTTCCTCGTGTGTGACCTGCGACAGATCATCAAGAAGGGTCGAGAACGAAGAGTATTTCTTTTCGACTTACATCTGTTACTGGCAAAGGAAGTCAAGGACTCGCATGGAAAAGCGAAGTACATATACAAAACTAAATTCATGGTGAGCTTACAATTTTTATATATATTTAAAAATCAATGTTTGTTTGTTTATTTGTCCTATATGGACGCTGAAATGGTGGCATATAAAGCACTGATGTCTTTAACAAATTTTGTTCCGAATTCTCAGAAAAGGGCTTTAGTTCTACGTCGTTAATGAGTTAGTGAATAGACATGGTAGACATAGTGGAGAGACATGGTTAATGAATATGTTCTTTTGTTGAAAAAAAAATTAAGACGAAAAACACCTATTTCTTGCATATTACGTGGAAATAATGCAGTGAAAATTTGTTGAAAATATTGAAAGCTATAATTTTTGTAAAGACAAAGCAAAATTGATCGAAATCTTCTATTGCAACATATTAAAAATTGGAGATTTCTGTTAATCTGGCTGCTGCGAGAATGACCATCGGCATACTGATTCTACTGGGCTGATTATTTTTCTGAAACACTGCAAACAGTTGCTGTACTACCTAATTCATATTTATTTTGTATTTGGCTGATAGTTGTCCGATAATCTCCTGTACAATGCAATAAATTGTACAGTCTGTATTGATAGTTAGACCGGCCGGTACATTGATTCCCTAGTGCGCCTCTTAGCTATAGCTTCATACTTATTTTCTGCCCAACCGAACTATTGGGTAACTAAAAGTTTGTAGTACACGCTCGCCCTAAATCAACGTTGACTTTATTAGTATCTCATTTAAATGTAGGTTAGAATAAATTTATATTTTGGTAATCGTGCAACCTGTTTGGGAATACTGTAAATGAAATATTCATTGTATAATGTTTATTTGGTAAGTAGGAACAATTACCATTTACGAAATAAAGTATATTTACGATAGGTTAAATTTTTTTATGATAAAACCATTACAATAAGGTTTGTTTTATCGATCGATTAGACATCTGAGCTGGGCGTAACGGAGCACATCGAGGGCGATGAGTGCAAGTTCTCCGTGTGGACGGGCCGTGAACCCATGGCGAGCGACTGCAGGATAGTGCTCAAAGCGCCTTCACTTGACGTCAAACAGACTTGGGTGCGACGTCTCCGGGAAGTTATACAGGTAAAATGATTAATTTATCGTATTTATTGCGTTATACTATAGTATGTGTTGTTTACCCCTCTCGCATTCATTTGATCTTAGAAAAGGATATGTACCATTTAATTTTATTTATGCTCATAATATATGCAGTAGAGATTTCCCGTTATTTCTAGAGGTTTGTTAACGCAATATATTTATCAAAATTATTACAAACTATATGTTATTAATAATTCAAAACAGGAAACATACTTCAGTGCTGCCTTACAACAACCGCCTCGGAGTCCCGCTCGCGTGCATCCCAATAGCTCGCAACGTTCGAGCAGGTAAAAATTTTATGCTTGTGGAAAAACACTTGTTTTTATAATGAATAAAGAAATTAACCTTATTATGACAACTTGAATTTGTCTGGAAATGAGCTCGTAACTACTTTCTTGGCTCCAGTTCCTAAAGCAGTAACCACTACTCACATTTAATTCGTATAGATACTATGTAATTTTGCTAATACCCGATTTCTTTGCAGGGACCTGGATTATACTTCGATAGATGAAACAAATGAAAACCTTGACCGCAATTCGCTGGCGTCATTTGGTAGCGGCAACACGACCGACTCCGATAAGGTAGGTCCTTGTTGAAATATCTCAAATGTTTTATGACATCATATCCGTCGTGACAGCATCTTTGGCAACAATCGGTAGAAGCGGAAAAACAATATTGCCCTTTAAGGTTACCTTATACTTGAAATACTTCACTTTTTACAGCATTGGCATAATAGGTTTCCTTTATAATCAGCAAGCAGATTTGGTTTTTCATCCAGAAATAATAAATGCTTGAAACGGGTTGATCAGTCAGATAAGCAGGTATAAATAAATTGAAAAAAGATTGCATAAATTAAGCTCTTCCGCTTTTATTGTAATTCAATTTACAAAAGATAAAATCCCAATGTTTCCAAATGTATAAAACTGTTTTTGTATGTAAATGTATTGTTCTTAATTAGTTATTTAGCGTTTTCGTTCGCGTGGGTGTCGGAAATAACAATATGTTGCATTGAATACTGGTGTGATCTTTGCCCCATAGACGAAAGTATTTATAATTAAAATTCAGATTTGAAAACAATCATATAAAATAAATATAACATTTCATGATTATATTGTCATATTACTTATACCTAACATATATTATTGGTATAATACCGTCAATTTTATAATATGAAGTGCCTGGCTAGCTACCATCTTTTAGTTTGAATCAGCCATCAGGTATCAAACAACAACAAGTGTCGACCTGACATGATAAAAGTGTGTTTATTCGAATTTAAATCTGAAGGCTTTAAATCTGACTGCAATGTTTAAATCATAAATTGCAGTCAGTTCCATAAATATTTCATAAGAAATTATATTTTTCATACGAGTTAGTTGAACCAGTTGGGGCAAAAAGGTGTCTTTCATATTTAAGCGAGTGCAGTAAAATATATTTTCGGAAGAAATTTGTGGTGAAACGCTTAAATATCATCTTCGTTTGGTAATAATACATTATACTTATTGTTAAATAATGAAGCTTGAGTTTCGAACTTGGCAACAAAATAATATAACTTGAATGTTCTGTAAGTGATATTCGTCAGTAGTAGAATGAAGGAGGAGGCCCTGTCAGATTTGCGGCCGCCCCGCCGCTAATAATTAATCACGGGTCGGATACAAGGCGTAATTTGCAGCTCTCGCTTCGTTACGTTCGTGACGACACGGTCGAGCCCCACGGAAAACTTCGATTATTCTTTATGTCGATTGTCTCTATAATAAAGCATTGTTGAGTGAGGTATTCACTATTTTGCTCAAATTGTAACACATATCTATGAAATTAAAGCAAAACAGAAAATTAAAGAAAGCCCACTTTAAATTGTAACACAGATCATTGCTCAAGGTCACGGACGATATAATTCGCAAGTTAGAATACACGCTAATCTTGTTCGAGTCTGATATTATTGCGATGCGAATAGTTTCGCAGTATCATGCTTGTCAGTCCATTAGAAAATATTCAGTATCAAAGTTTAAGCGAGGAACTAGGGCAAAACCGCACTTTCTGTCGTCCGAGCAGTTTCCAAACATTAATTACAGAAATTAATATTTGAACTAGGATTACCTCTGTCACCGGTATCATGCCTTAATCATAAGATGAATATATATTACAAATAACGGCCTATACCTGGGAACAAATTCTTAACTACCCCAGTAATTCAGGACCATTTCCTTTTTATACCATGTCGCTTTTTTTCATGCTCTACTTATTAAGAAAACTACACGATAAAATATAAAGGTTCCTTAATTAATTTTATAATTATATGCGACGTCTACTCATTCAGTGCTATATTTAAATAGCTAAGTGTCTGTGGACACTTGCGACGACGACACAACAAAATGTCGCAGCAATTGTGTTGATCTGGCGTAAAATGTTGTCCGTGTGAATAAAGCTACGTACTCGAAAATTCTTACGACAGTGACGCTGTCGTACATGTTAACGTCTATGTATGTTAAATGTCTACTAACAGGAAACAGTTGGATCCCCTCTTCGATTTCCATAATAATATTTTCTTATATATTTAAAAAACAAAGCTAAACTATTTTACATTGTACATGTGCTGATGTGCTGAAGAATGTAGTCTCAGATAGATATAACAGTGGAAGAAAAGGGAAAGATTGGCATTCATATTTAATACTAATATTCAATAATGACTAGGGTTATTTATAAAATAAATGAACAAGCAAACTAAAATAGGAAGATCCTTATACTAATTGGTAAAATTTTCTATTCACCGAGTGAAAAAAATAGCATCAGGCCTAAAGATGTATCACCGAAGCAGCGTTGGTCCTACAGCTTATATTAGAATATCTAAACAAAGTTTACTATAATTCAGGGCGGAGGTACTCCATTTGATCAAGTCATTTCAAGTGGACCATATTAAATGTCAGTTGTTCCAGTCACGGTGCAGCTAAAGGTGACATTAAGGAAAAGTTATACTTTCAAAAGTACGTTTCGAGTTTTATATTATTGGCTTATCAAAATGTGTAAGATGATATTTTATCTCACTTTAATTAACAATAATCACCTGTACGGAAGAGATTAGATTCTACCAGTCCCTTTGCATATGTTACCGGCAATGTATTAAGTTATAGAACGATCGCAGCATTGACATGACATACGTGTCACGACCAAAAAATAGTCAAATGTCAGTGCAATTGATGCGGAGCTTTATTAATTTTTTTTACAACTTGGCGACAAAAGATGTTTAAGATGTAATTTTATAAAAAATCAGTAACACTTAGTTCTAATTTGGCACAGGTATACATAATATTTGTACGTGATAAATATGTCACACCATAAAATGGTAAAGAAATGTTAGGGGTAGATTTTTTCTCATGTATCTCATGTGGGGAATGGCGGCAGAGTTCCTCCAAAAAATTAAGTACTATTTTTTTATAAGAGTCAAGAGTACCCTCCACTACTGCTAATTGGATGGTTTTTGAAATGTAAAACTCCTCACGCCAGTAGTATAATATAACAAAGTTAATAGGAAAACTTTACAGTAGGTAGGTTTAATAGGTTATCGACTAATTAAAGCAACTATGGAACCCTACACCGCGCTCGGGCGGAAAGGCACTTGGCCTCTTTTTTACTTTTTTTTTATAAAAAATACAATTTATTAATATGTCATTTCTCCTTGTGATTTACAAATCTATAGTTAGGTGCATCATTTTACTCTATAATTTTGTTCATAGGGTCAATGATAGCTACTTAGTTCACGAGCTATTTAACTACTAATAATGTTGTACTCAATAGGCCTTATTTATCTACTTTTATATTAATTTTTATTATGTTTTTGGTGTGTAATAAGTGATATAGTATAGGATATTGTGATAGTTACGATTGTTTATCATGGGAAGGAAATGGGAATACAAGGCAACACTGTTACGGAAAGAAATAGAACAATTGAGATTTTATAGCTGTTTAACGCTATACGCCATTTGTGATTATAATCTTTGTACAGTTCCTTGTAGAACTCTTTGAATTTATTGAATAATATATGGTCTCTCGAAAAGAGTTTTACTTTACTTAAAAGTGCCACTATGTCGGGTATTCTACAAATTAACGTTTATATTTATAAAGCTACTAATTGATATAGACGTTTCACTTAATACTAACTGCTGTATTACTCGACAAAACCTCCTCCGATTATTTTGTACGCCTATAATTGATGATCATGAAAATAATGTTTATTTTAAAATCTATACTAATGTCAAATAAAGATAAGGCTTTGATACAATACAATCATATCTTACGATTTGGCTGTCAACTCTGTGTGGCTTCGAGAGTCCATTAAAGCGTAGCATAAGAATTTTAGAAGTATTGTTTTCATCCACCTTTCTTCAGTATCTTAAGGCTATGCGATTCACGTCATAATACTTCGGTCCTGTAATGATAAAAAAAATAGTATACCGTCATATAATAACGTTTTTTTTCCATAATTCATTCCCGGTACCGGCAACGCTACTCTGAAATTCTTCGTTGGCCGAATTGTGAAAGTCACCCAACAAGTTCGCCGTCAAAAAAGTTTAAAATTCAGTTACTCATTAATGTCATACTTCTGCTTATTCAGTCCTAGTAGATTGTGCGTAACTTTATATTGCGTCGTGGATCATGCCATAAAGCATTAAGTATGCTCTTTGTTTCTTCGTTTTGAGATCTGACAAATATGTAAAATAGATCAAACAAGTAAGACAGGAGAATGACTTTCCGGGGTTTTGTTTAGTACTTAATATAAATTGGGACGAAGTTGTTAATGACTACCAACAGTAGTAGTGATTTTACGATTTTATTTTTTTAAATATCTTACGTTAAGTGTCCCAACGTACATCAGTATTTATCACTTAGTTAATGGTTCAGTTTAAAAAAAAAAGATTGACCTTGAAAACGTACTCAAAGTCGGTTAGCGTATTTCAACGTAAAAAGCGGCACCGTGTCGTATTAGTTAGGCGGCAAGGGCGTTAATCGCAAGCGGTTAAACCGCACTCCGACGAAAACCTCTGTAGAATGAATTCGGGAAATGTAGTTCGATACGGAGGCTGCGTAGTGAGGGGGCGCGGGCGTACGCTAGCGGGCGATCGCGGCGGGCGGCAGTGGCGACAGCGCCGCGCGCCGCATCGGTCGAGGCGGGCCGCGATCGCCTCTCCCGCTCGCGCCCGCGGCCGCCACGTGCCGGCGCGATGGCCACCACCCCTCCCCCCGCCGGGCCCGCGCTCCCAAAACAACACAAGAGTCGACGCAAAATTTCGCTACCATGGTTCAGGCAGAGCTCCCTGAGTGCACCACATGCGACGCTCTCTCGACAGCACACCATTGATACACCGGGCTCTTTTCATGCGAGACTTCTCAAAGG
>DWJN01000782.1:0-21154 GCA_018248895.1 Carystus phorcus
ACTTCATAGAACTTCCACGTTAGTATGCGTGTTATATGAACGAAATTTTGACAAGCCTTTCAGAAACTGGCGGTCAGATTGCCTATGTTGTGGATGCCATGGTTAACACACACAAAGACAAACATATCCAGACCGAATAAAAAATTTTACTTATCATTCTAATTTTTATTTCTATGCCATTCGAATGTTTGATTGCATTTTAATTGAAACGGGTACTTTGATTGCAACCAATGCCTGTCTTCGGCTCATTAAACGCTCACTACTGAACACGAGTCTCTCCTCATCACTGAGGAGGTCTAAAACATACTCCACGCTGCTCCAGTGCGGAATGGCGGACGGGTTAGTGGCCAAGTCAAGTGTCTTAAGTTTTTAAGTCGCTCAAAGGCCTCTGACATGGCTTGACCACTGTTATTTACCATAACAACCGAGACCGACGACTTAACGTGTCCTTCGAAGCACGAAAACGCTCAAGAAATGTTTCCCACTAGCGATCATCCATCCAGGTACTGACCGTTCGCAGTTGCTTTACTCTCGATCGCTTAGGATCAGACAAAACCTGACTATGAGCACTTCACATGCAACAATGCGCTTACTACAGAACATTCCTGCAATACTAATAATAACACAACCTACAACTTATCTAACCGTTCCTAACACCACTAATACTGACACAATTAGCCAAATAAAAACTTACCGCCAGTTTCTGAAAGGCTTGTCAAAATTTCGGTCATACAACACGCATATTAACGTGAAAGTTCCATGAAGTCAATTTGATTTTCTGAAACGTTGATTAGCGAACAATTTCTGAATAATCATGCTTTCTACAACCCAATTGACGTTTGACAATAGATTTGGCAGTGAATTTCTTAATTTTTTCGTTGATCAGCCGTTCAGAAACCGGCTGATAGTCAAATAAAAACTTAGTCCCGCAGAGTAACCGTTGGAAAAAGCCAACGCGACTGCTTACGGACGCTGCAATGAAACGTCCCGAAATAACCGTACGTAATTGACGAGCGGGTCGATTTATGCGTAAACTGACACCGGGTAATGCCCTCGCAGACAACTTGGTCTCCTCACTCATGGGTTCTGCTTGGTTGCAGCCTTTTTGGTCTGTAACTTAAAGGATACCGGAGATTTCCCTCGGAAACAATTTGCTCTGTGAACTCATAGGTTTTACTTGCACCACCTGTTTGATTACGTAGAAATTAAAAACCTCCCTTCATACGTAAAGTCAACATCAACTAGGCTACGAAGTGGTAAGGGGTAATAATAAATAGGCGTATTGATAAGGAATTTATTCACTCTTACCTGGGTTGACGAGTTCCTTACCAACAGGGACAAGAGATAGTCGCTATATACCGTAGTCAATATGGAGTCCCCAAGTCCCATTTAAACTTACTTAAAATATTATAATTCCAATTAATAAAAACGTCGTATTTAAGACGCACAGTTGCGTGAATCTAACAATTGCAATTTAAAAGTTATTAATTGATTGACTCGGAGCAATTAAGTGGTCATATCAATTATTGCTACACGGTTGGTATTTCATCATTAACGACTCCACGCCAATAAAAACAAGCTTTATTTTCCTACGCACAGAACACAGAATGTTTATAATGATAGCCAGTTTTTATCTGCGTATAAAAGTAGGGAAACAGTAGGTAGGCGTCGAATCATTAAATCGATAGTAAACTCGATTTGAAGTTTATTTGTTCGATGTTATGTATTCGTGTCTATCGGAGGACTTTTACTTTAGTTACATTTTATGTCTAAATCAATGCGCGCACAAATATGTAGTTCCGGAGACGTATGCTTGTGTGCTATAGAAACGGGGGTAACCACGTGAACAACTTATTTTTATATCGTGTTGTTTTATTGAGTATCCAAACGCAATGAATTGAGAAATATATATTTGTTGCAATCACATAATATTTAGCGTTTACGGGCTACGTCAGTTAATTCGATATGTTTTTTAGATGATACCGTGTGTAGTCATACTTTAAGCGAATTTAATGATTAAGGTTTCCACAATATGTTTTTATATCCTATGCCTCACAGCTATAGGGTAAATCTGTAGTAACTTTGCTAACGATGTTTAGTAACGTTTCTGTTTTAGTTTATCTCGAACATATGTAAGTTGAAAAATTACTTTTATATCAATCAACAATTTAAAAAATTATTTATCGATAAAATCGATTTCTTCAACCTTTTCATGTATCGAGAATATTGCAGGCTCACATGTTTTAACAAAATTTTGCGTGATAACAAATTAGCACAATAACTTAAGTCATATCGGCCATTACTTAGAGGCTAGACTTTATAACTAAATTCTTCAAGAACATAAAGTCTTATTTTTTTAATCTTTTTAAATTGTTTTTTACTGTAGATAACTACATTCGCATTTAACTTTTGTAATTCTAAACACAAATAATATAATATATATAAAGCCTAACCAAATTAAGTTTACAATAACGTAAACATGCGACTGCCGTCCGTCTGTCAC
Source organism: Carystus phorcus (assembly GCA_018248895.1). Taxonomy (NCBI): domain Eukaryota; kingdom Metazoa; phylum Arthropoda; class Insecta; order Lepidoptera; family Hesperiidae; genus Carystus; species Carystus phorcus. Next base: position 2,504 of record DWJN01000782.1, read on the forward strand.
TCCCGTTTAGTTTACGATATCTCCCTTAGTCTCTATTTTTAAAGGCGGTCTTCGTGGAATCCTGTTCATTTGATAGCATAAACCTCTTTTAGGGGACAATAAAATTGTTTTACACGTTTCTTGCAGCGATGTACCGAACTTTACGATGTAACGCTAAAAATGTACTGCTAGAGATGCCACACGGGCCGGACGAAGACAGGGTAATATTATCGATAAATCAGGACTAATTATTTGAACGATCGAATCTTGGCACTAAATAAAATGTATTAAATAAAGAAAACAAATCATATTTTTATTTTTGGCTTGGTTATCAAAACTGCGAATATCAATCTAATTAATAAAATAAAAACGAATTAATAGTATAACATTGCATAATATTCCATGTTTAGTTTAATTTGTCTGATGTATCACTGTAGTACAATCTATACCAACGCGTCAAATTACTCGTAAGTGATTAAAGAAACAACCAATTCTATCAAAGACGGTCCTCGTATAAGTAAACCTCATGGTCACTGTACCTTTTAAAAAGATAACAAGCGCATTTACTGCCGACTTAAAACGATTTGATTGGAAATTTTCAGTTGTTAAAACTTCGGTTAGTTTGCGTTAAAGCTTTGATGGCTCGTATGGACACGACATTTGGCTGCGAGCAGTAACATTTACAGCTAAAAGACCTACGGATCAAAATAAAACTGTTTTGGTTTGCTATATTGCTAAGGAAGAACAATACTACTGTAAGCTAGGATATCTTACTCACATTTATTTTTAATCGGACATAACAACTACACACACCTATATATTAATACGCGAAGCAAAAACTTTGGACCCTTTTTTACGAAAATTGCGCAGACGGAAGAGTATGAAATTTGGCTCACTAATAGTTTATATGTAGGAGAAGTGAAGAACGCTAATATTTTTTTATAATATGCAGTAGAAGCATATGAAATTAATAAAAATAAACATTACACACGCTACCATTCATTTGACACACATACAAGCGTAATAAATATATGGCACATTCATTGTTTACGTTTATATTGTCAATGTTAAGTAACGCTTTGACACATGTCATGTATTACGGACGCATTTCGACTGCTGACAGGTCTCTAGTATATAATAATAACTTAAAACACTCATAGCCCCACACTAGCATACCCCATGTTGTGGGTGCCATGGACAACACAGAAAGACATACAAACACCCAGACCGAGAACAGGAATTTTAAATTCATCATTCAAATTTCTGCCTCGCTATGAATCGAACCCAGGATCCTTCCAATGGCGGTCCGGCATGGTAACCATTACGGCACGCGGGTCGTCAACAATAAGATATGTTTAATTGCAGTACAGGAGACATAAGTGCGATGTACAAATACTTACTCTTTATAAGCTTTTTCTTGTACACTTAAATACCTCGATAACATGACAACTGTAAAAGCGGCCCCAACTGCTGACGTATCAGTTCCAGCCAAAATTAGAGTCAGCATCTCCTCACGAACTTCGACATCTGAGTATCGATTTGTTCCACCAAACGACGACAGTATTAGATCCAAAAATGACGGGATTTTCGAGTTATTTTGCACTAAGTAAAACAGAAGATACATTTGTCTTAAAAATCTATACACAATTTGACCGTAGAAAAGTGAGTATTTGAAGTAAATCTTCCTCATAACATATAATGGAAATAATAATACCTTAAAATGTAGATACAAAGCAAAGAATAATCACACGATTAATAATAATAATAGTAGTCAAGCATTAACTTATATAGCGTAATAAAAACCAAACGATTACTCACTCAAAGAGCTCTGACCTGTGTTTTTGTGTTTATTTTGTATCAAATTTTGGCTTTCCCTTATAACCTGTAAATGAAATAAGCGAGGTTTCATTTACTCTTTGACTCTCTTTGGGTAATAAAAACAAATAAACAAGGAGGGACATTGTTGGAATGGTTTGTGGGCTATTACATAAAAATATGGGATTAAATAAAGTTCAAATTCAAATTCAAATTCATTTATTTATTTAAAGATATTAGATATTATGAAAAAGCCGACATACGGGCATTCGAATTGCCGAGTACGTTTGTATATCAGCAACTTCAAAGACATCACTAATATGTAGCTCAAAAACAGTGAAAAAAGGGTTCTGATCCTCAAACATCAGGTCCTTAATATGACGAGATGTTTGCGCAAAATAACCAGGCAAGTTACGTAATTAATTAAAACAAAAATTGCTTACGCTGTCAATGAAATCGTGTATTATCTTTCTGTTTTTTTCAGCTTCTCGATAAACGGGTAGTCGTTTGTAAAGTAAATCCCAATGAAGCCAGGGTTGGATTATCCGAGCTGATAACGATTGACTATATTCACCAAAAGCCGCCAGAAATGGATGTAAGTTTCGCGATTGAGCATTCATTTCGATGCCCAATGCAGTTTCTAGAAAATAAATATATTCTAGCTTTTAGTCACAAACTTGCTATCCTGTTAATACAGTGCACTTATTCATAATCTAATTACTTACAATAAAATACGTTTTAAACATTTTAGAAATAAACATTATAATGTCTGTAATATTTTTGTAATTGCTTAAAACTAAAATAATTTTACATATTGCTGAGGTTTAGTGTGAAAAATAATTATATTATTCTTACGGCAAACTGAATCCATCGTATACGATGTGACGTTCTTCCATATAGAAAATGTACCACTGCCCGCCTTTGACTTTAAGCAGCTCATCATAATCATACTTTGTTTCGTAAATATCTCTACAAAGCGGTTGAGATGTATCGGAGAAAACGTGGGTGCTAAAATTTTACGACGAGGCCGCCATATGTGAACTGTAAAACAAGTTTAAACTATAAAATGTTAACGCGTTTGAATAACATTTATAAGTCATTACAATGAGTTACTTGTTACAACAAGGAAGGAAGTTAAGGTTACTTAAACAAGTTATATCATTAATAAACAAATCAATACGCCTTTTAATAATTCACCATGTACTCGTATGGACTTTGATACCCTTAACAAAAAAGTGTAATTTTGGCTACATAATAACTTATCAAAGGCAAAAAGTAGAATAAGTATTTAAAACGAAGAACGAGGATTAAATGGAACCTTTATACCTAACCCTATTATGTATTTTTTTGTTAGATTGTTTTTTGATTACGTATTAGGTATATGTACAGACTTATTAATTGCCTTTTTAGTTTTCTTATAGTATACGACAATGCAACAAAGCATTTCCACAATAAGATAGGTAAAAAGCGAGATAATAATAATTATTTATTTCGACCAACTAAAATCGAGTTGTAAAGTTATAATATCTTATTTATCCATAATACAAACATGAACATCCAAATGTTGACATCCAACTATACACAATTTCGATACAATTAGGAAAAGTTAACATAAAACCAGACAGGATAAGGTGGCTTTAAAAACACCATTCCTAACGTTATTAAAAGTTTTGTATAACAGTAGACCCGTAAAAACAAAAAAGGCATCTACTAAGTTAGTGCTTCACCATACAAGTCTATCGGCCGGTTTCTGAAAGGCTGATCAACGAAAAAATTAAGAAATTCACCGTCAAAATCTATTGTCAAACGTCAATTGGGTTGCAGAAAGCATGATTCTTCAGAAATTATTCGCTAATCAACGTTTCAGAAACTCGAATTGACTTCATAGAACTTTCACGTTAATATGCGTGTTATGAACGAAATTTTGACAAGCCTTTCAGAAACTGGCAGTAAGTATATATTATTTTTTATAAAGCCGATGATCAGATAGATTTTGTCTAGACATTAGGTATTTCTATAGGAACAGCTACTGATTACTAGATCAATAACTAATTTTAATAGCAATATATTATTGTTTTATAAAATATGTGTAATGTTACTGAGGTTGTTATTTATAGTAGTTTCTGACTTTAGTTAAGTGAACTGTAAGTTCCTGAGACGAAATAATTAATTAATCAAACTGCAATCAAAAAAGTAGTTTACTACTAACAACAAACTCGGCGATCAGAGAATTCGAGCAACATAAAAAACTTTATATTACTTATATTATTAATGTCGTTTGGGGCTGTAATTTGTACTTAATAATTATTGTGTATAAGTTTAAAGGTCTTACGAAGGTCACAGTGGGCGGGGACATGATTTTAGCATTAATCTCTTAGTAAACCAAACTAATTTGGGTTCGATATATGGGTCATGATCCAACGAGCAAGTTTTTTACTAAAATAATAAGACTTAAGAGCTAATACTGGCTTCAACACGTGCCATATAGCACAAGAGACTACAGGTTATAAGCACGGTCAATTGTTATCGATAGAAATAAGTAAGTGCAAAACACGACTGAAAAATAATTGTCTAACATTTTCACTCAATTTCTTAAAAAAGCCTAAAAAGTCAATATTTTTCTAAAAATAACGAACCCTAAGACTTGGTCTTTTTCTACAGTAATTTTTAAAAAGTCAGTATAAACTTTACCTATATTTAAACAAAGTATCCTAACGTGAGATTACTGCGATCGAAGACATACCTCAAAATATACTGAGTGAAACCAACGCGTATTAGGACGTCCTTTTACAGAATATCGTAAAAATAGGTAATTCTCTTCCACTTTTTAGACTCCTAACACTTTTATTAGATTGTCTTGAAACGATAGCGCTAGATAATGGATTTCTGTTGAAAAACGCGTCTGGAGTTTCATCTACAAAAACTTGACTTGGTTATCGTTTAAATGGAATGTTTGAATAGTAAGACCAAAATACTTAAATATAAGACGAGTATTTGTAAACCCACGTAAATATTTTATCTACATCCATTACAACGTAGCATTCTTCACTAACACAATCATGTGTACCGGATTATGACAGAGCGTGGCTTATGAAGGCAATTAATTTAATCACATTAGTTATTTAAAGCCTCTATTTGTATGTCACTTTTCAGGTATTGATTGTAATATTTCTTAATAACATTAATTATGCCATCATTTACAATTGCTGTATAGTATTAAATTTTATTAGGGTCTTCTTTGTTTTACAATAACGTGTAATATATTAACTAGGCAAAACCAAGTAATTATTTACAAAAGAGCATCGCATATTGCATTTATAGTGCACATATATTATGCATATATTATATGTATATTTAAGACATTTATGTAATTTCTAAGTAAACTCAAGTTGTGATTCTTTTTCTATTTGACTTTTTTTATGAATAATTTTAAAATTATATATTTTCTATTTTCGAAGTTTTTTTTAAGTGGTCCAAGGGTGACTTTATTAATGATTATTCAATACAGAACATTTAAGAAATACAATATTTTAGAGGTGTATAATTTTTATAGTCATATTGAGGAGCAGAAACTTGAAATCATTGACTCTGTTCACCCTAAAATAAGTAATAATAAGATTTATTGGTAACGTTATATTACGTTATTACATAATAAATTATGAATATGGAATCTATCCTACTTAAATACTTAAGCACGACCCATTCAGCATTGTGTTATTCATATTCGTTTTATTTGCAATTAGAATTTTACCCGAAATATTAAGTGAACCTAGATTACCATTTATTTGATTTCAAAATATATTTGAAGCAATCTTCTATAAATATTTTATTTATTAGCAACCATTGACTTATCAAAAATACTAAAGAATACATTTTTTACTACAAAGAAAACATATTTATAGTTTTCTGAACATAAAATAAACTTGAGTCGTTGCTAGTAAATGTTTTTCGTGGGAGAATTTTGTTTATAAAACTGCAATAACTTGTTAATATTAATACAATCACTTTCATTTTAGTATTATTTTCAATATACATATATTTAAACCGTTTGTTTGCGAATAACTTGTAGTTGTTATTTTAAAGTTTTTCATTTTGTTCGTAATAATAAATTATTTCAGTTTAATTATGTTACTTTAAAAGTTTGTGCCTCATTATGCAAAATTCTTCGATATGTTTTTATGTAACATACATTCATAATTTTCGTCTTTATGTTCTTAGGCTATATATATACATACATATATGTTTTTATGCTACTTTAAATAATAAAGTCTGAATCTGCCTGTTATGTGAACTTGATTATTATTGGCTTTTTCTTTTGCCTTCATGACTACTTTAACATCAAACGAAGTATCGTAAGCCTTATTCTAAGTTACCCTTCACCATAATCATCACCACTCAAACTTACCATCCACCCTGGCGCGTGAGTGTGAACCCGAAGCGTGCCTCGCGGTCGACAGACACTCTGATGCCGATGATACCCAGACCCTGGGGGGAGACTACTTGTCCCCGCATCACGGACACGCGACTGCACATAGCACCTTATTATAGCTTCACCCCCGAGTCCAAGCACAATCCAAGGATTAAAAGGTTCATACGTAATGTTATATCTATGTTGTAGATCTCCATGCTGTGTTATATAATTATTATTCTGTCATTTAAATTGGCTTAATCGATTTTTAAATAGTTCATACAACTAATGCAAAATGCACATCTTAATAGTTCGAATGAATTATTATTATTAAATCTTAATTCAATAAACTAAAATTAACTTAATTGAAGCTGTTAAAAAGAAAATAGTAAATTTTGTTTAATAGGTCATGGGCATAGTATTTGACAAAAAACGTACATATGTTTACGTATATTATCTAGTATTGATATAATTATGATATGATATTTACGCGTGACAAATGTGATAAATTTAAGGTTACCTTAAATTAAAATATAAAAATAAATATGAATCCGATCCGAGAAGTAATTAATTTGTTACCTTATTATATTTGTAACATCTAATTGATATACTTCATCCACTTTAAATGTTTTATTCGAAGACGGAATTTAACATCATCCCTAATGTATTGATATGATAAATTGTGAAGTGAGTAACTTTATATTAACAACGGTAAATTAATACTCGATTTGTATATTTTATAATCCATTACTAAAATTTGGTTCTTGATTGAATAATTTGAAAAGGAATTTATAAAAAGCTATACATATCTTTTTAGGTATATTAATTTACGTATGAACCCTGTAATCCTTCAGATTTCTTCGGTCATTATACGAACGAAGTGTACAATAAGTGCTAATTGTTTTAACAAATGAAAATGAAAAAGACTCGGTGAAAGTGAAATAAGAAATTAAACAAAAATAAGAAGTTTTCAGCATTGCACATTCTCTTATCAGGATCAGCTACATGTCTACGATAAATTTTGGTTCACATTTTATGAAATTAGCACAATTTAAACATCAATTTCGTTTCGGCTATGATTTTTGAAATACATATTTTAAAGAAATCTTTATTTATGACTATCAAAGTGTACCGAAATTTATCTAGAAATGTAATTATTTTTATGCATGTCATAGCGGCCACAGAGAGTATATAATTGTATTGTGATATACCTATATCAATGATTATCCCAGACTTATGACATTTGAAATTGGTGCTAGAAAATTATAAAACGCGGCAAATCATATTTAACAATTTATACATATAGAAATATCTAAGCACAAAATATCTATAAATGTAAAGTGATTTTGATATGGTGATTATTTAAGGCAATCACATAATAATGCAAGTGTGCTGAAAAAGATCTCATATGATTTAAAAAGGCGAAAGCCCCTTCCAACAAGCTATGCTATCAATTATATTGCTAGATTTCTGCTCTACATCTTTTCTTCCCTGACGTATATACCTTCAGCTCAGTTTTGCCTGAACAATTTGACAAATCTCTTAACGTATGATGGATTATGATATTTAAACAAGTATTTACATGATGTTCGTACATATTAAGTGAAGCATTACAAATAGTATATTACTGTATATAAACATGATAGTTTTACCTCACTGTTGTCAATACACAATTCAAATATACATATCTAAGGAACTAGTAAATACTTACCGATACAAACATAACCCTTTCACAGCAATATGTACCTTATGTAAAAAGTAGACCGCATATTAAGTTGTATTTAATTTTAATACGTAACATGAACATTGACGTGACAATGCTTAAGTCTATTGCTGCGAGTTTTGGTAAAATTGCTACATAATTTGGTCGTTTTTTCAAATGGGTCTTCGTAAGGTTTGCCCCTTTACAACAAAAGATTCTATTTGTTAATAAACATTAGAACAGAAATAGAATAACGAATTAGAAACTTTGCATTTAATTTTCTTAATAATACCTTTTTTGTGTACGTGTGAATATTATTAAAAAAACAAATGTATTTTTTTTATTTGAGAATTAGAATTTCATGGTCAAAAATTCAGCGGTAATTATACGACTGTTCTTTAATAAAGTTTTCATTAATATTAAAAGCTACTTCTATTTAGTGGGCTTTGCCACTTGTAAGCTTTGTTACTTAGAAACTTTAAGTAAAGCGGAACAAATGTTTAGACAGAATTTTTATTAGTATTCAATAAATAATAATTATTAGGTAATACTTCAATCTAGTTTTTTTACATTTATTATCTTCATTTCTAATTCGTATCGATTTTTTAACGAAATAATAGCAAATACATATAAATATGTCACCATACTAAACACAGGTAATTTTCACAGAAAAATAAGTGTGTAATGCAAAATAGTATTAAAATTCTGAAAACATTAAAACATCATTAACAGGAATGAAATAGAACACAGTAAGTGATATAAAAATGATAAATCAATCGTAATTTTCGTGGCACCAATTTCAATATAGATTCCATAAATCGTGGGTAATGTCAATGACCGGTTGATGGAAGCAATGGTTGCAATGTACAAAGTCGACGAGAGTGCTACCATCTTGCTATGAAGTAGTCAAAGTACATTCAAAGTTGTGTTTCGGTTAGTCACAGGGGTTAAGGATCTAAACACATAGAGAGATGGGCAAGGGTAAGGGTTGGTTCACAGATGAAAGACGCAGACAAAGGGTAAGGAACACATATAAGGGTAAGTTTATTTGAAGCTAAATTTTGCGTGTTTGTTGAATTTTTTGTCAATTGACGATACAAGATACGCGTCTCGGGTCGTATATTTAAGCCCTAAACCTATTCCAATGTGTTTTAGAACGTTTTGCGTGAAAGCGTAAATGATTTTCCTAAGTTTTAACAGTATAACAAAAGTATACCATAGTATATGTGAGCTATATATAAGCACAGTAGACGAGAACAATAAATATTACAAAAAATACGATTGTGGCTGCGTCAAACCATATTCATAATTAGATGTCGTATTCGTGAGTACTCGCGTGGCTTACGTTGATAGATTTGTACATTTTGTCGCAGCCACAAGGAACATTCAAGACAGACATACAGATGTTACATACACATAGAGAATGAAACGAATACAGACAAAGGAGTCAACATAAAGTGAAAAGCGTTGGTAGTGCCGTTCGCTTGTCGGTTAGCGGGCAAGCGGCGGGCGACGGCATCACACACATATGCAGGAGTTGCAACATAAATTAATAGGTTAACATATACTGAACACTGAGGGGCGAGGGCGGGCTGACTGACACTTACCATGGTGTAAAGGAATTCCAGAACTCGCTAGGAGTGGCGGACACACGGCGGCACAGGGACACAGAAAGACAGGACAGATTACTACACAGATACCTACAACCCTCAGTGCAACCCCACCCCAACTTTGCAACCTCCGGTTGGTTGCACTCGTCTACACTGGTTACTTTGCGTTTCAACACTTGCTTTAATGATCGAATCGAAACTTGTTTACATGTATATTGATTCAAAAATGAAGCCCGTTTGCATTAGAACAACTTCACCACTATCATTTATTTTAAGTAACGAACGCAATTTAGAAAAATAAAAGATAAATTGAACTGCAGCTTGTAGTCAGATAATGAGTCTGTTGATACACGGAGTAAAAGAACCATGCTCGCTTGTAAACGCATGAGGGAACTCCGTCAACGTTTGTTTAGGCGTAATGAAACAAATGCTAGAACGCAATATAACCCCTCTAGACTTTTCAACTTAAATAAAATAGTGAAGCGGCTCGTGTTTTAATGCAAACAAACTTTTGAGGCGCTTTTGCATATAAAGCGAGGTGGGTTTACTACTTTAGTTATTCAGTTTTGCTTTGTCTTATTTATAAGGATAAGAGATTAGATGATAAACTATAAGATACGAATTTTGTTTGAGTGTTAGACATTATAGTAATCAAACATTTTTGATTTATATTTAGACTCGGATCATGAAAATACCTGATTGTACACGGTTAACGTGATTACGTTATATTGGAATATACATTGTAATTGAATTTCGTTTAGAAAGGGTATCTGTCATGACTCGAGTCGCCTTGATGAGCCTTATTAAAACAACAATTCGTTTAACTGACAGGAAGACAAACAAAACTGTACGAAAGCTTTTGAGCGTTTAGTCGGTTATTATATTCGTTTAATTTATAAGACGCATTTATTTTGTTTAGACAAACAGGTAGGGTTAGACACACACAAGGGATAAACATTAGACAATACACAACACATCGGATCTGGTGTGAAAAAAAAATCAAAAATTAAAAAGAACAAAGAAAGTGTGGTTTATGACATGTAATTAACAAAACCATGCCGGGGCAGCAAATAAAAACTCAATATTTTACACGCGAGAAAACACAGGAAAATCAAAACACTTCCACCAGATGAGAACAAAAAGTAATTCATAAAACATTACCATTAATTAAATTAAAATAACCACACCAAATCCTCGGAGAGGTCTAGGAGTATGAACGGGATTAACAATGGTAAGGGTGCTAGTCCCTAACTATAATATTATGTTTTCATGAAGTTCGGTCTCAAATCTTACGGATTTACATAATATGACGATGAGAACATATCTACGATCATTGTCAGGTGCAAACATACCGGATTATTATTCATGTGAATTAATAGATCATCTTTAAGGGAAAAGGTAAAAGATATCGTTATGAAATGAATCTATATTGAATATTCACGATATCTTTCACGTATCAATGAATTGATTTGGTGTTTGTTCGACCAATATAACACTTACCTCTCTGAATATTCGTCCATGTGCGCGTAGCTCTGAACAGAGTTTTCTTCGATGAGGAATTTCACGCGTTGATAAAATGATGCGGTGACTGACGGAGGTTGCTTCCGAAGAAGTACCTCAACGGGATCGTTGGAAGCCAAACACATAATGTGCTCGGAGCACTCCGGACGGCTACAGCATTCCGAGTCGGAGCAGTCGGTCATGCCATCTTCAAAACGGTAGTGACATTGTAAGATGACGTACAAAAATTTAACATATTGAAACCATCGCAGGCACGAGACAATCTGAAATGTTACCTTCATCGTTGTCCTCGTTAGCGCTGCAGGAGAGTTCGAGGGCGATGGAACAGTCGATACCGGCCCAGCCGTCTGCGCAAGAGCATCGGTACACGCCGTCTTCTAGTAAACATTGTCCGTGTCGCGAGCAGCCGTTGGGGCATCCAGCTGTAAGAGCGAATCTTATTTTTCATTTCAACACTCATGAGATTGTAAACTTTCTCCATAAGATATTTCTATTCTTGAATTATTAAATAAACAGTTTATAATACAATTAATAAGCCCGTCGACTGTTTTCTTATCATATTAATTTAAGATTTAACGTGTATTAAAAAACTGTATTCATTTGGATTATTAAATTGGTAGTAACCGCGTTCATATTGCCTCTGTACATACTACTTACCTATTTATAAGAGTGTAAAATAATTCACGACATAAATTTAAAATCAATCAAAACCCTTGGCTCAAAATATAGGTACCTGTAAAAACCTTATTATCGAGATTATTTTAAAAATTTTACGTTACTGTATGATCTTGCTGTAGTTGTATTGATGAAGAGTTGTGTGTCCTATTGTATTGCAATAAGTACAGGAGTATTGCAACGGTAGGTCGAGATTACTATTTTATTTTAATATAATTGAAATCATAAGCATATATTTTAGAACGATAAGCTAAGTTGTTCATATTACTCATACAATTAAAAAAAGCTCATGTTATTTGTTGAGAATTTAACGGGAAAAATATTCTAGAACACACATATTAGAACCATACATTAAAACCATTGTTGCTGCAGAATTTCAATGAAACTTACGTAGAGTGCAATGTCTGCCATTCCATCCTTGCGTACAAACGCAAGTACCGTTCTTGCACTGTCCGTGGTCGTGACAGCGCGTGTCACACGGTCGCTGGTCACACAAAGAGCCGGTCCAGCCTTCGTCACACCGACAGACACCTTCCGCGCACACACCGTGAGGCCCACAGTCCAGTGAACATACCACTACAAATACAACTGCACCTTTAACACTCAGGTACTATAAAACAACTGACTAATTAACTCAGACTCGCCTTCGCTAATTAAAATAAGCTAAGTTTAAGAGAATGCATAAAGTAATAATGATCACTGAGATAACTTTAACATCAAACATAAAAGTTTAAAGCAACAGGCGACGAGAAATGTTGAACATAACCTGTTTAATGGATTGTATACATGAAACATAATAATACAATAAAGTATTATACGAACGATTCAAAAGTAATTAATTAACTAGAAGTATATAAATTTGGTGAGCTTACTTTTGAAATAATATGTTTATCATGTTTATGTTTACCTTGAGAACAATCATCGCCAGTGTAAAGAGGATCGCAAACACATCTTCCGGCGTCTAAATCATAAATGCCACGTTGTGAACATGCAGGCAGACACCTCTGGACACGAGCATCTCTTTCACTACATGCAGCACCTCGCCAGCCAGCTCGACATACGCAGCGTCCACGCACACATGACCCATGATTTCCACAAGTGGGATCCAGACAATCCTCTGAAACAATAGTAATTTAGAATTCAAGGTAACAAGTTTAAAGTTTAAGCCATAAGTTTGCACTCTTATAAAAAAAAACTGGCATTATATTTTATAACCGTAGTTTTTTAGATTCTGAAGCTAATCATTTTCATCACTTTGTTTTATTTGTAAATTTATGTGCAACTTCTTTTATCCTGTTACCTTCATCACATTTGTCTCCTTTCCATCCAGGTTTGCAATGACATCGGCCAGCGATGCATTGACCTCGTCCTGAACAATCAGCAGGTTCACAATCGTGTGCTGGAACATCACACTCAGCACCTTTCCACCCTTCCGAGCAATGACACACGCCTCCAGCATAAGCACCATGACCCGAACATAATACAGGACAGACACCTAAAAATAATAATTAATTTACTTATCTTCTACTTTTGGAGGTGTTTAGCAAAAATATTAAAATCTTTATAAGACTTACTTTTTGAACAGTCGTGACCCTCATAACCGTCCATGCAGTCACATTTGCCTAAGTAGCACGATCCGTGGCCTGAGCAATCATCTGGGCAAGAATTAGTCACTCCTTCAGCTTCCGACACGATCATTTCCACGCTATGTGGCTGCAGTTCGTCATTATATATAGATATAAACCATCTCCCCGTATCAAGATACTGTAAAATGCTCACATTAACTCTCATATCTGTAGATCTTTTGCTTATCGTATGGTTCCATCTTTGAAAAGGGCTTAAGGTACTCAAAAGGGAATTAAAGTCGTTAAGGTTATTTTCGTAAATATCTCGTAATTCAGAATTTCGTCTTTTTCTAAGCCTGTGGTCGACTCTGCCACCGCGTATAAATTCAACAAAATCATACTGCGTAACGCTGGGAGCTACATTCCGCCTGCCATAAACAGCAAAATTAGCGCCCCAAGGAACCGTGAAGTTAAGGCTGACGTATGCGGGTTGTTTGTTACGGAATTCAGAGCTCCAGAATTGATATGCAGGTATCGTAGCACTGTGCAGTTCATCGAATTCTCTGACTTCTAACGCAGGAGACCAAGGCGGAGGTGCAGCTTGCTGTGCTTGTTGAGGTATTATTGCTGATTCCAAAGCGGCTTCTGCTGTCGTTGACCATCCTCCAAGTGATGATGTCGATATAGATTCTATGAAAAGAATACATCTATTAGAGTTTTTCATCGCCAATTTGTGTTTCATAGAACAAAAACGGTAAATGAAAATTATATGGCTATCGTCTATTTTCATAAGATTTATAGATAGAAAAAGTAGAAAAATCTATTTGTCTATTACCTATCTGTCTAAATATGTGTATACTACTTATTTTCTTACGAAACTTATATTATATTGGTGAAGTGAGCGAAATATTATCTTACCATCCGATGGTGACGATGTGGATAGTGCATCTCTCATTCCTTGTGCGTGTGTTACTGCTTTAACATCTTGCACCAAAATACAATTAGAATTGTCTATATTACTTTTAATTGACGATAATGCTGTAACAATAAAAATATATAACTTGATAGAGTTATTGTAAGTTTATTTAATAGAAAAAATAATCACAGTGATTGGATTATTGATTTGATATAAAGTTAAGTAACTTAGACTAAGTATGTGTACAGGTAAGTTATAATATTTGGATGCAGATTGAATGAAAATACAATAAGTAGTAAGGCGATCCTTTGCTTACTTCTTGGCTTTCGTGATATTTTTCGCATTACTTAGTTATGTTTTCAGATTTGGCTGCTTACTATTAGGTAATTTATTCATTCGTTTGTCGACAATTTACATAAACACATTTTAATATTCAGTAAAAGACTCAGTTTTTCGTAAATTTTAATCATTATGTTGCAAACTGATATGTATCTTATTTTCAAACCTCAGTATCTCCAGTTTTTATAAATCCAGTTTCTAAAATACTGTGTAATTATCCATATACTGCCAATGTCTATAATACATTTTACAACTAAAATTGGAATTATCGTAGAAATATATTGAAACATCCACGCAGACGCCTACCACTTGTGTCATGTAACATTTTATCAGCAATCGGTCCACGGTGCTTAAGACTCAAATACAATTCTTCGGGTGACATAAATCCCGGTCGAACAATGCGATTGTATTACAACGAGATATGTCGTTTGAGAATTTGACTTTGAAGAGATTGACGCGTGAGTAGGGCTAGGGAGGTGTCGTGACGTCCCGTCGGGTTTTAATTAAGCGGAGCATGGCCGACGCGCATTTTGTAGCAGTGTGACGAACCAATTGGTTCCGCTGGTAAACCCGGGCGGCGCGCTCGCACGTAGGTGGTTCTTACACCCAACAATTTCTTATTCCCGAGAATGCCGTTGTCCGCTCATTATGCGACAGTCGTCAACCTCCCAATCTATTCAATACCGCGTTACGCGGCCTAATTTGGTGATTCTTCACGGACCGTCCGAGAAAAGCACGAGCTTCAATATAACCTTGATTTTAAAATTAATTTCAATTAAGATCCAAATTTTGGGAAATAACTTTTTGGAACGAAAACTTTTACAGTATTTCCTTATTTACCACACCGTTTACTTCAATGCAAAACAAAATTGGCGAATTGAAAGTTCGAAGGGGAGTAAACAAATGAAATTGGCGAAGTAATGTTAGGAGAATTTATTGTAGACATTTATTAGTTTTGTAAGAAGTCTGCAAACAACCGGGTTTAGAAGAGCTTTGATAGATGTTCAATTTATTTCCGTGGGGCGTGCGCTGCATGTCACCATGCATGCTTTGAATAGAAACCGGTCGTCAATCGCCGCAGGCTTAATTAAAGCAACGGTATTAGATAACGAAATATATTACCTTTATAATATATTAATAGTTTATAAACCATTACAGTAATATATTAACAAAAGGCCAGAGTATATTGTGACTTATAGATAAAAGGAACTCTATGGTTACGTAGATTATAGTATTTATGTCGTAGTTGCATTAAAAATTACTGTCTGATACTTCAATGTATCTACTTATTTTAACCATAAATATTTTGAATAATTAACAGTATGTATAAGGACAGTTTAACTTGTAGTTGAGCGGTCTAAATTCTTATACCCATCACGAGAATTCATGATCATTTTTAGTTTGAGACAATTTTATTGGGATTGTGCAATGTGACGGAATGTTACGGAAATTGTGTAACGCTAGCCTTAGAGATCGTTTCACTTAAATGTTTCAGAGAAACAAAAAGTTCTCTTAAACTGAGTATTTTATAAGGTAGACATCCTCGTGATTATTTTTCTTTATCAAAGCATAGTATAGTTTATAATAGTTACATGACTTTAACATATGAACGGTTTCAAATTGGTTCCGTGGACTGATGATTATAATAATAATTATTACTGTTTTAACATTTCAATTGCATCACAATGATCATTTCAAATAAAACGCATATTGCTACCGACTTACAGACAACTTACAATGTTAACCATTAGACAAGATTTTTTAATTTAATTTTGTGTATCAATATAAATGTCGAATTATTATTAGAAGGTGACTATAGAATACTTTCTTATGGAAGTTATATATTTCTGCGAACAAAGTCGCGGGTTAATATAGAATAGAAACTGTTAAACATAGTTAGTTGACTAACCATAACCCCTGTGCGTGTTCTGACACAATTATGTTATCATCTCATCCCTCGTCCGGTGGTAATTTATCGCTAAGATTTATTTTAAGATAAGGATCGCGATGCGTTGACGCCATTTGGTCCTGCGTCGAAATTGGACAATTTACTCCTCTAGGCTGAGGGTCGTTTTAGTTGACGACAATAACCTTTATCGTCGCCGATCAATAGATAAGTGGCTCATTTATATTCAATGCAGGGGAGTGCATTTTAAGTTGTATTGATTTTTTAATCTTTGCTGCGTTTTACAGATAAAGAATTTATAATTATGTAAATGGTACAGTATATGGAAATAGAAATACGATTGTGATAATCATTCATAGATCTGCTCTTATAAATTGTACTGGGTCTGCCTATGAAATTTTGATCCTAGTTTTATGTTTTAGGTACAAGCTTGAAGCTTGTAGGTTATTCGACTTTATATGTATACAATACTAGTAGACCCGGCGAAGTTCGTATTACCTTGAAACATTTGTCCCGTTTTTGTAACATTTCTCGTCAACGCTTAGCTCGAATTGCTCGTAGCATTATGTTATATGGCCTATAGCCTTCCTCGGTAACCGTACTATGAAACACTAAAAGATTTTTTCAATTCGAACCAGTAGTTCTTGAGATTAGTGCGTTCAAACTATCAAACTCTTCAGCTTTATAGAAGTATAGATAAACATCAAATTACATTGGTAAAGTATAAATGTTAAATTAAAACAATCGGAAGTAAGTCTGTTTATGGTTTAGCTGCTTGTCGGATCCTACATTTATTTGTTACACAGTCACGATCAAGTGCGTTATTCAATTTCCTGGGCCTTGTCATAAATGTCTCTAGCATTAAAACTAAGCGCAGAGGATATATTTCGGAATTGATTTTTTCCGTACTATTTGTTATGTTTTTAACCAACCGTTTTTAAAAAACCATAGATTGAAAATGACCTTTCATTACTCTAATACTTTATTGTTGGATATTGATGTTTAGTTTACATTTAGCCATTAACGGCGCAGCGCACTACGACATTGAATGTAGGTACTGTATACTCATAAACTAATAAATATTACGTACTTTAGGAACAAAGCATTAAACCGGTCATAAAATCTGTAACTACACACAAAAGGGCACCAGATGACGTAATTTCCGCCCACAAAAATGATATATAACAATGTGGCATGTCGCGACTTTCGATGATCCCTCATAAAATCTATAAATTTCGCCATAGAACCGACGAGAATAGGAAATGGAGGGTGCTCAGGCCGACGTCGCATCGACTGCGCACGGAACGATTGTGTGCAGATGGACGATGTTTGCTATCTGTACTATTTTTCGAGTTAATACAATTTATTGTAATACGATTCAGCATAGATTGCATCGTGCGATGGGGGAGCGAAACTCGTTTGATAGAGTCCCGAGGGATAGTCGCGTCGTGCTGGCTCGGTATTAGTCACGTGATAAATCTTCCGCTCCTCGTGTGTCACCCTATCTCTTTCTATTATACGCGACACATCATAATAGCCTCCTTCTCTTTTCTAAATATGATCCACAGGAGGGTCGAGATCTTATTTGCCCTATTCTATAAGAAGTGTGGACAGGAACAAATCTATTCCAGACTAATGCAAATTTGATACTCGTCTCGAGTTTGTTTGATTTGCTCTGAGAATTTTTAGTATCTTAATTTGATAGGAGGGTATAGAATGTGCGTGTACAATTACATATTAAAGATTTGATGTGTTGAAACACACATTTTTTATATTTCTTTGAATAGAATCATAAAAGATACCTGACACTATCACCAGTCCATTTATACGCGTATTTGTTACAAAATTCAAAACTTTTGAAGTTTCCTATATCTAGAGGGACTGTGATATAAGTAAAATAATAAAATACTCCTTTTCTTGTTGGTTTTTGTGTAGTTCGGTTCTGGGCCTAAAATTTGTACCTATGTATATTTATGTTTTAGTAAACGTTTATATAAGTTGCTGGATTACCAAATACATTAAACATACTTTGAGTTTTACGGCAGTACAAAAATAACATTAATTAAAAAACCGTTATAGAAAACTCACGTACATATATAACAAAGGAGTAAGTAACTTTTGCTTAAGGGAAATTCTATATTTATATACGTACCATCCAAAGACACCGATTTTAACTAGGTGGGATTTTTATTAATTTACAGTTACCTACTATTTT
>DWJN01000783.1:0-21144 GCA_018248895.1 Carystus phorcus
GGAGTATGCTCTAGACCTCCTCAGTGTTGAGGAGAGACCCGTGCTCAGTAGTGGGCCATTAATGGGTTGAAGGCAAATACTCATTTTTTGAAAATATAGAAAGCGCTTACCAAAGATAACTATCAAGTCATGAACGTTTGTGTAAATTAAATGATCGTTCGTAGGCTTCCTAAATCTGGGTCTCTAATCTGGTAATAACTGAACCTTAAGTATATTTTAATTTTGTCTGATAATGAGGTATAATATTCTATTCTATATGCCACCGTACTGGAATAATTTCGTTTACCATACGTTGTTCCTGAAAATTACTATGAAATAATTGTATCATAATTTTAAAGTACGAGTTTTTCTCTATTGGTCGAAATTCTATCATAAACGGTTTTAAAAATTTGAAAGACTTTTGTGAATTTGTAGTTTTCTAACATTTTATTTTTCAACATTATGTATTAGTTAATTGTATGAACGAATATAATAGGACCATACACTTTTTACCGTCGTGATAAAATAAGAAAAAACACATTATTTTTATACTGATAACAGTTAAAACCAAACAACAAAAAAATCTTGATTTCTTGTAAATATAACCTCAATCCTAAGAAATTTCATCAACATAATAGGAATTTTGAGAGTGGCCATCTAAGACGCTACAGATTTTTGAGAAGCATTTACAGTTATAATCTTATGGACTCGTGTGTAAGTTGCAACGATGAACATTTTGTCGGTCATGTAGCATTGGTCCAAATTAAAAAACTAAAGCTCAGTCTAACACAGTTTGCACATACATAAACATCACAATTTACACACATACATACACACATGTACGTACAAGCATAGAACTTGTGATCGTTCTTGCGGGAATCAATAAATTAGTCGTTCTTTTTATTCGTTTATTATTTAATAGCAATGCAAACTTTTCCAACGCCATTCTCTTATTAGATTTTCATGTGTTTGTGTTTTCATAGTGTATTATCATTGCAATATTCTATGTGTTGTTTGATGATTATTTTGGACATTTTATCGATGGGATTTAATTGAATTTGTACGCTAAATAGCCAGTTTCATCTATATAACGGGAGGCACAATTGGATGGTACCTGGTCACAGCTTGTTATAGACGTCAGTCAAGCCTAAAGTGATGTCATTGGAATTAAAAGGTAAAAAAAGAAATAAAAAAAAGGGAAAAGTTTTTCAGGAGGATTAGACACCACGAGTAAAGCACTGTGAAGTCAAAGATAGAAAGATACGAGGTTATAACCTTATATCCGATCAATAGATAGGTAGTAATAGTAATAGGTGACCGTTTGCTTATCCATATTGCGCAATATACCGCTCGTCAATGTTTTTGGCCTCTGCCCCATGAACATTCGCGTGTTACAAGTGTGGTTAGCTTGTGGCAAATTTTACATTTTTTCTTTTTAGTTTCGGATGTTTCTTACTAATTCATGGGTTTGTATAACTTTTGGGCTGCTTAGGAAAATTCTGGTTTCCAATTCATCAAATCTATAAGTAAATCTCCATCTTTAATGAACAAAATAGACAAGTAAACATTGACTTTTTAATATGACGATGTGCACAACGGTTTATGACCATATTGAATCTTTTAACTCGATAACTTATTTCAGACACATAAAATGTTGCAATGTATATGTTTGTTTAGTTTACTATTTAGCTATAACTCTTTCTCCCTTTCTTATATAGGACGTCGTCGATGATTTTACTCTTGAATTATCTACACGTATTTAAATACTACTTTTAAAATTAAATCTGCTTTATGCAATATTTAACAGTTCTAAACGTCGAATTGAAATGGTATGCGAAAATACATCTAAAAATGTGCCAAAATAATGGGGCTTCTAGGAAGTTTCTGACATGTCTTATAATATACGTGGAGCATTCTCTCCTCTGCATTCTGTTCTCAACCAGTGTTGGGTTTATGAGCGTTTTCATGTGTCAATTATAAGTAAATTCATGGCAAGAAGACACAAGAAATTCTATTGCAAGTGCATCTAAGGCAACGGAAATCGGAAAATCCCATTGCGGGATATAAGTTAGTGTGAGCGTTATAAGCCAGAACGGGGACACTACTATCATTTGAATTTTGTTTTTCCTCAACGACAAAAATGGTTTTGAATTCGCCGATTTTATATATGCATGAATTTAAATGAAGAGTTTTTAAGTAGCTAACGTTATTAGTGACAAACTAAATAGGCTATAGTAATTTTTGACGAAATCGCTTACGTCAGATGAAAAGATATCGAAGGTAATTTTGGGTGTCAAATCCAAACAATGTAATTAAACGGCGATTTCTATTGAAATGATAGCAAATGCCATTGGTACATATTACTTTGAGAACTAACAGTTATGTATATGACGTACCTTTAAAACAATACACCAGATAGATGGTAAGTGGTCAGCATTGTTGTAACCCAATAGCGTCGCTGATGTTTAGGCGGCCAAAAAAAAAATGCGGCAGTCACACATTATTTTTGATTTTCAATTAGTGTGGCTGTAGAAATAAAACACTTTACAATAGATGTTAAGAAAATGGTACATAGTAAGGGGAATACCTATAACTTACGGCATTAAAACTGGATAGAACAAAACTTAGTATTTTCAACACTTGGAGGAACTAGAGCCATAACCTCGTCCTTTGTTTAGAGGTGGACGCGAGTAGAGGGATTGGCTTGGATTCATGAAGAACCATGCGCCCGAAGCTCAAATTTTAGCGACAGTAGAAAGCAGTAGTGATTGATGGACTGGGATTATACAGTAATACAAACGAGATTCCAGCTGTTTCAATATCCACTAAAATAGCGTCGGTTTTCGCGAATTCTGATAACTTCTGTATACATGAATTACTTGATAGTAAGTAGTCGCCGCCCGTGTAAATTCACGGTACCAGAGACACCTATATTGCATTGCCGGCGTGAAGCTAGTGACGAAATCCATTATTTGCAGCTCGTAAAAAATATAGGATATCCCGTTCCGTATAAATCATTTAAACAGCTTGCGAAAGTATCATGTAGATTATGATTTTAAACACTTAATCTATACAGATTAACATTATTTAGCAGTCATATATCTGAGACTGCAATTACGACTATCTTAGCTTCATCATAGAAAATATTTCCTACTGTTTAACTTGTAACCTTCGCGAAATTACTTTTACCTAATTTAAATTGAAATTTATCAAATTCAGATATATTTTTCGTGATTAGAACCATAGACTTGCAATAGTATTTATTTACTTTCTCTCAATGCTGGACATATGATTCCTTCGATCTAGTGTTCATGCGATTATACGACGTTATTCGTCTTATGTAGGTTCTCAAATCTCGTTAAATTTGTACAGTAATAAGTTTTCCTTAGTCTCATAATATGCAAGGAAATAGAAAAATAGCTAAAAAAATGTATAAAAATTATAAATCTGCGTTTACAAATATGATTATATCTGCTACACATTTAGGACATGGATAATGTTATATCTTCTATCAGTGAATGACGTACGTATGTGTTTTATTGCTTAAGTTTTTAAACCAAATTTACTTTACTAAAATAATTTTTGCAACAGGATTTTTTTAATAATGTATTCCAAAAACTGTAGACAATCATTTCATCGAAACGGAAGATGTGAATAACATAACAGAATCGATCGAGGAATTGGTGGAAAGACGATATTAAATGTACACAATACAACTAATGATAGAAGAGAATGAGAGTCGATGAAGATAATTGAGATGTGCTCGTTTCTGTTGTAGGAAGGGACGGCGACGCGTCCAAGCGCAAGACAAAGAAAAAGCACGTAAGCGCAACACCCGAGAGAATTGAGCACAGGGTCAACTTGACCGCGATACTTCAGTATTCTAATGCCAGCCCGTTCAGGGATAAGACTATCAAAGGCTTCTCTTGTCTATATTGCGCTAAGAATTTCCAAGACATCGACGATCTCCGCGCGCACACGGCTCTAAAGTCCGAAAAGGCCAAAATCAACAAGATGCTCGACTACAAACTCAGCTATAATCCCATCAAAGTCGATATCACTGACCTACGCTGCACCGTTTGCAGTAAAAACATGCACGATCTCAATGACCTCAAAGACCATCTCGTTACTGATCATAATAAAGTTATCCATAAAGATATCAAGGATATTATATTGCCTTTTCGCTTGGAGGATGGCAAAAATTTCACATGCGTCATCTGCTCCGTCGTTCACGTGTCTTTTAAGAATCTGTACCACCATATGAGCAGTCACTATCGTAATTACTGTTGTGATAAATGTGGTGTCGGCTATATAACGATTGGAGCGTTGAGAAAACACGATAAAACACATTACCAAGGCAACTTCCCCTGCGAATACTGCGACAAAATTTATACCTCGCTAACGAAGAAGCGTAATCACGTAAAAGGAGTACATACTGGAGGCTGGTTGAGGAACAAGTGTCCGCATTGCCCAGAGATATTCGTCAGCTATTACGACCGAAGCGAACACTTGGTCAAAGTGCATAACGAGGCCCCGATAATTTATCCTTGCAACGCGTGTAATAAGATTTACAAGAAGAAGTTCGAATTGAACAGGCACATAAAACACCATCATCTCCAGCAAAGAAATTACCTATGCGACAAATGCAACGCCAACTTTTTCTCCAAGCGCGGTTTGATAGACCACATGTCGAAGCATTCCGGCACCGAAACGTGTTCCTGTAACGTATGCGGAAAATCATTTTCGCGGTCGAGAACACTCAAGGAACACATGAGAATTCACGACGATGATAAAAAGTATCAGTGCGAAGTGTGCAATAAAACGTTCATGCAGAAATGTAGCTTAAAGAGTCACTTGCGTCTGCATCAGGACGATCTAGATATATTCAAAGAGTTTGATGATGTCAAGCATTTGATAGACAATAGGGAGATTACGCTAAAACAAATTGCTGCCGAGAATAAAGCTAAAGAACTTGCCGAGAAGATCAAACACCAGATAGATAAAATTTAAATGTTTGTGAAGTTGAATGTTTTTTTGTTGGACGTGCTTATAAAGACTTGAATCTTGAGACCTATTTTAGGTCATATAGTCGCAATTTATTGGAGTACGACATCATAACAAATATAATATGTTTGTTTAATAACGTTGAAAAGACTAACTTTAAATCCAAAACGAACCATTTGCAATAATTTTAGTGATTTTAAGAAACAAAAGCAAGATTAGGTTACATGAATAAGATACATTTTGAACAAATGTTGATAATTATGAAAAACCTGTTTAAGTTGCAAGTAACCTTTATTGAAATTCATAGAATAAATTTATATGACGTAGTTGGTATAAATCGGGGAAGTCTAGTCCCGAGCAAAAGGCCGGTGCTAGATAGAGGTTAGAATATAGTGGCTTATTTTATTGAATGAATGTAAATTATATTACAGCGGAATCTCACGCTCCGTAGCTTCCAAAACGTGTATATTTTGATTTCTATGTATTATTCCTCCCTCGGTATATTTAGGCAGGAATTTCTTTTATGAAATCAAGCATTCTCGTCACATCATGTTTTGTATTTAGTGTATTCGGGTGAGTTAAGGAAAAATTTAATTCTCCTCGATCTTTAAATTTTACGCCGATGTCTAAGACTAGATTGTTATTTTCAATAAGAAATTGAATATTTTCCAAGAGATTACATAGTTGCTCAAAATTTAGAATAAGTTACTTTTTATTTAAGCGGAATTTGCAAACTTTGTGATAAGTTGCGACTTCACAAATGCCATCTTCTGTCGACATCTTACACTAGACTAGTTCTAGGACATTTTGTTATAAGGACATTTTATAATTTGCTGTTTTATGAAGATATTTGTTTGAAGTTTATTTTTTTATACTGATCTATTTTTATTTTTTAGATGTCAATATAATTTGCCAGCATTATTTATTTACCGTAACATGTTTCGTGAATAATGGAAGAAATTGATTTATGACTAATATTTGAATACGATTCTGATATTTCATATTTTATTGCCCTTTCAACTACTAAAATGAACTCTTTGTAAGAGCATAGAATAACAGCTGCGTCTATTGTTTAATCAAATGTTTGATTTTTTTCCCTATTAACTTCTGTACCATCAGCGTTAAGGATGGTTTTAGCCTTTATTCAATTGTTAGCAACATTTAATTGTGGACAGACTGGTTTAACGCATATCATTTATTGGGTGCCTATATGTACTTCACCGAGTTTGAATAAATTATGAGACGTAAATGTACGTACATGGATTGATCTGTAGATGTTTCTCGTGGGATTTTTTTCTTGACATAGTAGGCTATTAGCTCGTATTACCTTGTCCAAATGTACTGAATAACTACTAAGTGCCGTGCAGCTGTGATAGAGAAAAGTAATGCAGCTAAAATATTGAAAGTTATCATCCAAATGTTACTTTGGGAATTTTAGTTCAGTGTTCCCATATTGATTACATGGTTAGTGAATATGCAGGTATAAATGATTACTTTAGATTTGATGTGGTCCTTTCCAACTGTCACCGTTTTCTGTGTCATATTAATATAGTCGAAGGTGTTGAAAACTGCCCGAGTCCTATTTAGTTTTACTATTAATGACTATGACGAATTTGAAGGCGTGTGTTATAACAATCAATAAATTTATTGTAAGTAATGTTTGGTATTTGATTTCTGAACCCACTGAGAACTAATTGTACACAGGATAGAGTAACTTAAAAACATTATTTTTTATCCTTTTACTTTTAATGAAACACATAACTGATAAAGTTTAGGCGAAATAATAAACGATATAGATTACGTCAAAGTTTGATAAAAGTTGCCTGACAAATTGGATTGCTATGTTCTTGTCGTTTTTAAGAAAATTGCTCAATTTAAATTCAATCCAGATTAAAATATCAAGAACAGTGAATATATTGCTTCCATTTGGTGAAGTGAAGTGTGTCCTCTTTAAGCTAAAGTAGATAAGAATACTGAACCGGGTGTCACAAGTAAATTTTTCTTTTATAGGCCGGACGAGAGCATCAATAAAACGAAAGAGGACTTTAAAGCTGGAAAACGAGGAGACTGAGATGATACCTAAGTTAGTTAATCGTGAAAAGCATCCCCCAGAGATGCAGAAGCAGTGGCACAACTTGACCACCTTGCTCAAGTACTCGAACGCAACGCCGTTCAAAGACAGGAACGATGCGGGATACGTCTGCGCATACTGCTACAAGACATATCCTGATCCTGACACTTTACGGAATCACAGCACCCACGACCATGTCAGAGAAAAGCCCTCGTACAAAGCCTGCTCGGGAATGAGCAGTTTTGTAGCGTTCTTAGATATCGTAGACTTAAAATGCACAATCTGTGATCTCCCTATGGATAGCATAAGAACGTTAACGGAGCACTTGGTTAATGTACACGAAAAGAAGTATTATCTAGAAGTAACAGATTACTTCCAGCCGTTCAAATTAACTAACGAGCAACAGATAAACTGCTGCCTATGCAGTGAAGTATTTCACAATATGAAGCTGTTGATGCAGCACATGAATAATCATTTTAGGAATTTTATTTGCACTGTATGCGGCGCTGGATTTGTGAACAGCTTTCGGCGTAATCGGCATGAGACTACGCACGCGAAGAAATCGAGTTTCTGTTGCAAGTATTGCGGGCAAATTTTTGCCGCGGAGTCCAAAAAGAAGGCTCATGTGAATACAGAGCATAAGGGCATAGCTGGTGACAGTGTATGTCAAATTTGCAAAGCTAGGTTCAAAAACTATTATCAAAAGACAAGGCACATGATGCAAGTGCACAACGTCGAAGGAATCAAATGTGACAAGTGCGATAAGAAGTTTAATTTGAAGTCTAATTTGATGCTACATATGCGAAGCGTTCATTTGAAGGAGAGACCGTTTGAATGTTCAGTGTGTAACATGGGATTCTTCATCAAGAGGCATATGATAGGGCACTACATGGCGACCCATACGAACGAGAGAAAGTTTAAGTGTGAAGTGTGCGGCAAAGCGTATGCAACGCAGAATAGTAAGCGAAAACATATGAAGAAAAACCACGGAATATCTAAAAACTCTATTCTAGCAAATGTGCCGAAATAGAACAAGTGATATGTTTTGTGATGTACCTTATAGTATTATTGTGGATATTGCCAATACATAGATCTGAAAAAAAAATTGTGTTTCATTCTAGATATCGCATCAGCACGATTTTTAGACATAGGTAGGCCCATATAACGTCTTAGAATGCAATCAATTAATACTCACGATTTTGCTATTAATGTATTGAATTCTTTTTTTTAAATCTTTATGTTACTGAACATCATGCGAGAGATGCATTTAACAGATTCATTTTCATTGTAGGTTTGGGCGGCTACACAACATTGAAATTAAATTCTATATCGCAATCGAAAGCCAAAGACTGTAAAGATAATATACAGGGGTCATTTATTCCTAATGATGATTGGAATATCACAATAACTAAGAAACATGAAGGATCGAGAGAAATTAATAGAATATTGGCGTTTAATAAAAGCAACAGAACAAGAATTGTAAAAGGTTTAAATAAAATCACAGACTCCGTACAAAAAAACCCGTCTGCAACTTTGACAGACATACCAGTAAACCAACCAAACTCTATAAGATTAGCATTTAATAAATTAGAATCAAAAAAATATATATCGGAAGTACGAAAACATTTGGACAACATTAGAACTATTCTATTGAATTCTAATGCAACACCGATTAAGCACCACAACGGCATGGGCTATATTTGTGGATATTGCAGTGTTTGCTGTGAAAAAGCTTCTGATCTCAAAACGCACACTTTGGAAACACACGATGTTTCTGAAAAAGAGAAATTTATGGAACAGTCAATTTTGTCGACGCACATAGTTATGCTTGATATAACTAACCTTCTATGCAATATATGCAGTAAAGATATTGAAGGATTGGAACAGATAATAAGTCATTTACATGAAGAGCATAATAAAAAGATCTTTAAGGATATCAAAAACCGTATAATTCCATTTAAATTTGAAGGAGATTCTTTGAGATGCTGTATTTGTTCTAGCTCATTTGGAACTTTCAAAATTTTGCGTCAGCATATGCACACGCATTACAGGAATTTTGAGTGTAAGGTGTGTTCACAAACGTTTATTACACAAAGAATGTTGCAGAATCACGCGTTACTTCATAAAAAAGGTGAATTTAAGTGTTCTTATTGTCCAAAGACATTCGAAATGCAATGTTACAAGAATAATCACGAAAAGTTTGTTCACATGGAGAATAAATTGAGAAACAAGTGTCCGTATTGCGATGAGAAGTTCATGGCGTACAGAAATAAACGTGAGCATATGGAGAAAGAACACGGAGTTGAGCCACGAGTGCTTCGTTGCATGGCTTGTGATAAGACATTCTCGTGTAAAACCAGATTGACGATTCACACGAAACGGTCCCATTTGATGCAGAAGGATTTTTCATGCAAAATTTGCGACATGAAGTTTTTCTCTGGTTCGGAGTTGCGATTTCATATGTTAAAACATACTGGGGAAAAACCTTTCAAATGTGATATATGTTCAAAGTCGTATGGACGAAAGAGTACCTTGCGGGAACATGCGCGCATTCATTTAAATGACCGTCGATTTAAGTGTGAACATTGTGGTGTGGCGTTTGTCCAAAAATGTTCATGGAGAAGTCATATGAGGTCGAAACACTCTGAAGTTATTTAAGTTAACTACTGTCGTAAAATTCTGCTTACTCCTGATTACTAGAAAAAAACAGGTACACCATAATTACTCATTATGACCATTAATTGGCCTATTCTCTGGTAGCTGATCTTAACATTTACCTTAATTAAATTTTTAATAAGTATCTGCTGGATACTTGAATGATTATAAGGAAGGTATATGCTCTATATAATTACTGCTTAAAGTATTTCCTAATATTTATCCTTATTTTTCAAATAAAATTTTGTTCCCATTTCATTTTAATCTATCTGCTTAGATAGAAGAAATATACGAGCAATTAACAAAGCAATTTTCAATTTTTTTTTATATTAAAAGAAAGGACAGCTTTGGTGTCTAGTAATAAAATTATACCGAATGTATAACAAACAGGCATATGACGATTCTTTTAGCGTAAGCGGAAAAGTGGAAAATGAATAACTTGTGCTTTTCTTTGTAGGTGCACAACGTAAAGATAAACTGAAAACAGAAAAACGAGTCGCCCAGGTTGCTAAGTCTTCCAGACGTCTTAAAAGGCAGCTGGTTGTCAAAACCGAACCCATAGACAAAAAGTTAGAACAGAAAGAGACGAGAGAACTAGAGAAGCATCGTTTTAATATCAGACAAATTCTGCAATGTTCTAATGCCACTCCGATACGTTGCCGTGGTGGAATAGGATATGCGTGCTGTTTCTGCACTAGTCAATTCCCTGATCCAGCGGATTTGAAAACACATACTCTGGAATTTCACGACGATA
Organism: Carystus phorcus; assembly: GCA_018248895.1. Classification (NCBI taxonomy): domain Eukaryota; kingdom Metazoa; phylum Arthropoda; class Insecta; order Lepidoptera; family Hesperiidae; genus Carystus; species Carystus phorcus. The sequence goes on from DWJN01000783.1 coordinate 10,464, forward strand.
AGTCTAAACGGTTTTTTATGAAGGGCAAGATGATGTTTTCGTATCTTGTTAAACTTGATATAACATCACTAGAATGTAGACTCTGTGATAGTCCAATCGACACCTTAGAACAACTAACTGATCATTTAATGAAAGCTCATCAAAAAAGCATGTTTACTGATATAAAGAATCACATAATGCCCTTTAAATTTACTGACGAAGTACTAAGATGTATAGCGTGCCCGTCTGTTTTTAACAAATTCAAAGCTTTACAAGAACATATGAACATACATTACAGGAATTATATTTGTGAGGTATGCGATGCTGGCTTCGTCAACAAGAATATCCTCTTGAGTCACGCTGAAGGTCACAAGACTGGGACATTCAAATGTGACTTTTGTGCTAAAGTGTATACGTCGCTTAGAAAAAAGAAATCTCACGAAAAATCGGTGCACATACACGCGAATATGTTAAACAGATGCGGTTATTGTAATGAGAAATTTAAAGATTATCGATCTAAAGAAAAACATCTATCTATCGTACACGGCGTTCAAACCTTGCCGCTAAAATGTCAGGCCTGCGAAAAATCTTTTAGTACAAAAACAGCGTTAACCGTCCACACGAAAAGAGACCATCTCATGGAGAGGCGTCATGAATGCAAAGTATGCGACATGAAATTTTTTGTGACAAATGAGTTAAAAGAACATATGGTGGTGCATACCGGAATACGAAAGTTTGAATGTGAAGTGTGCCATAAGATGTATGGGAGAAGAAAGACTCTTCGAGAACATATGCGTATACACGCAGATGATCGTAGATTCAAATGTGAACATTGCGGCATGGCGTTTGTGCAAAAGTGTAGCTGGCGCGGCCATGTTCGGGCCAAACATGGAGAAAAAGTGTAGCGATTGTACACTTTTCTAGCTTTTTTCTTATTTTCTATAAAAATGATTTCCTCTTAATTTATAATTGAATATATAATATATTGGAATAAAATGTTGATTTTTTTTATTTTTAATCTGGAAAATTGTTGCCTCAAGGTGAAAAATCCGATAATAAGGTATCGCGTTCATTGTGTATGTGGAATATCCTAACAATACAAATATATGTGTACTAAAATATGTTTTTTAAAGCCTTATCGGTCAAGTACATTTTGGATCGGAAACTTTTTATTTATTTTTATAACTAAGATCACTGTTAGTTGAAATACTCAAGTGTTCAAACGTATTATTTACTTAATCCATAATGGCAATTCAAATTCGACTCATGAACGTAATTAGCAGGAAAAAGATTTTGAGATTTGAGAAGGCAAAATCAGACAGGAGGACTACATCGAAGATAAAGGAAATTGAATGACTGAGACAAGTAAATAATGTGTGATTTTCTTTGTAGGTATCGTCAGTGTCGTGTCCTCAGACGTTAACTCGATAAGCGATCCGGCTGTAGTACTAGTCAAAAAGGAGGTATCCAAATCGAGAACGACGCTAAGACCTAAAAGAATAACAGCCAAAGAAGCCTGCGAAAATGCAGTAAAGTCTGAAATGGTAAAAATCATAGTTGAGAATGACGATCTTGTGAAGAAAAAAAGAAAATACAATAGTAACAGGCTAGGTGGTAGTGAGCTACAAAAACATTTTGCGAATATGAAAGAAATATTGCAGTGGTCTAATGCCACTCCTATACGGTGTCGTGGCGGCATTGGCTATTCATGTTGCTACTGTAGTGAACAGTTTCCTGACCCGGCTGATCTAAAGAGTCACACTCTTCTGTCCCACGTGGGAATATCAAATGCTTGCTTCACGAAGAAACGAGATATGACTGGTCTGGTCCTTAAAGTGGATATTACAAACTTACGCTGCAAAATATGCGCAAAAGATATCGAAGATCTTAATATGTTGATGGAACACTTAATAAAAGAACACCGTATAAAACTTCATACGGATATAAAAAACCATATGTTGCCATTTAAATTCGAAAACGATTTACTGCGTTGCTTCATTTGTCTGAACGTATACCATAGGTTCAAGATTTTGTTGGAGCATATGAGCGGTGTTCACAATAGGAATTACATTTGTGATGTTTGTGATGCTGGTTTCGTGAATTTACGAAAACTTGTCACTCATGCTAAGGGACATAAAACGGGTACATTCAAATGCACGTATTGCGACAAGTTGTTTCTATCCCTAAAGAAACAGAAGTCACACGAAAAATGTGTACACACTCATCCTAAGGGAAATAGATGTGGATATTGCAATGAGACTTTTAAAGTTCACGCACAAAAAGAAAAACATTTGGTAGAAGTTCATGGAGCTCAGATTCCTAACTACAATTGTACCGCTTGTGAGAGACAATTTACTACACGCAGAGCTTATAGAGTTCATACTTTAAGAGATCATCTAATGGAGAGAAAGCACGCATGTAAAGAATGTGATATGAGATTTTTCTCACCTACAGATTTGAAAGAGCATATGCACAAACATACTGGTATTAAGAACTTTGAATGCAACATCTGTTTAAAATCTTATTCTCGAAGATCGACTTTAAGGGAACATTTGAGGATTCACGCAGATGATCGTAGGTTCAAGTGTGAAATTTGTGGGATGGCGTTTATTCAACGGTGCAGCTGGCGTGCGCATGTTCTTGCTAAACACGGAGGAAATGTTTAATTCAATATTGTTTATTTGTTAATTTAATATAGTTTTAGTTTATGGTTCAATAAAGTTTTGTTTTGCCATTTAGGATTTTTTTTTTCATAATTCTGGCTTAAATATATTATTATTTATCTAACATAATCATTATCGACATAATTTTAGCATATAATATTATGTAAAAAACTCACCTGGTGTTTGTTTATTGACGTACTACAAGGTTAGAGTTTGAGCAATCAAAAATAATCGATTGCTATTATTCCATGTTATTCTACCAGCATAAAATCCGCAATAAAAAGTGAAGTTTGCACAACAAAAATAAAGACTTTCATCGCCATTAAAATGTATCCTTTTCTTTGTAGGTACATTCGTACAACCCAAAAAAGGAAAAGATAACAATATAAAAGTGACAATGAAAAAGGAAATTATCAAGAAAATAGCTAAAATGTTACTAGCGTCAAAAGAACTTACCATAAGTGAGTCAGAAAAGAAACGGATTTCCAGTCGTCCTTCCGAACGTGAAAAGCTTTTAATAAATGTGAGAGAAGTTTTAAAATGGTCAAACGCATCGTTGATTCGTTGTCTTGGCCGTATCGGTTACGCCTGCTGTTATTGCGAAGATCAATATCCGGAGCCGGCTGTCTTAAAGAAACACACCTTGGAATCTCATGTAAACGGTGATACTGCCAACTTTCTTAAAACACTGAATATGACGAGGATTCATGTCAAAGTGGACATCACACAATTACAGTGCAAGATATGCTTCAAAAATATAGACATGCTTGATAACCTGGTGCAACATCTTCACGAAGACCACGACAAAAGACTGACCATGAATATTAAGGATTATATGGTACCGTTCAAATTTGATAGCGATGCATTGCGATGCGCTATTTGCAGTAACAAATTCACTAGTTTTAAAATGCTATTAGAACATATGAACCTGCATTATAGGAATTTCGTGTGTGAAGTGTGCGATGCTGGTTTCATTACGCGCATGGGCTTAAAGAGTCATTCTAAGAACCACGTTACTGGATCTTTTAGTTGCAAATTCTGCAAGAAAGTTTACAATACGTTACAGAAAAAGAAGTATCACGAGAAATACGTACACAGCGGCAACAACCTCAACAAGTGCGGTTACTGTAGCGAAAGCTTCAAGGGATACCATAAGAAGCTAAAGCATTTACAAGACGTTCATGCGATAGTACCAAGCATGATTAAATGCCACGCTTGCGATCGGACGTTCAGGTGTCAGAAGACCTATAGAAATCATACGAGAAGAGATCACCTAATGGAGAGAAGGTTTAAATGTACGGAATGTGACATGGAATTTTATTCCAAACGTGAGTTGACCAGCCACATGATCAAACATACCGGCATAAGGCAATTCCAATGCGAAGTCTGCCAGAAGGTATACGGGAGAAAGAAAACCCTAAGTGAACATATGAAAATACATATTGGCGATCGTAGGTTTAAGTGTGAATATTGTGGGGTGGCATTCGTCCAAAAATGCAGCTGGCGAGGACATATGCGAACAAAGCATGGACAAAGAGTATAGGAAGAGGATAATAATTAATTTTATATACATAGGTACACCGTAAATCATTTTTTAATTAGGAAAGGATTATTACATAAACGGATTTAAAAGACAATAACGGTCTTACTAAAGTTTTGTTTGCCCGATATTGTAAATATAGGCATTTTAAGGAGTACGATTGTGCTTACATAAGCTCTACACACCATAATACCAATGTAATTTACAATATAATTGTTCTTATTGATGTTATTATTTATTTTAATAAATTAAACGTGAATAAGTAAAACTTCAAAATACTTTCTTTTTGTCTGATAGGCATTATTTTGCATTGTAATTGGAAAATTCCTAGTCGTAAATTGTAATCACTCACATATTTAAAAAGACTGGCTCAAACTAATAAAATACCGAAAGTGTAAATTTTCATTATCATTTTGCTGAAATTTTGCCTCATTTCTGAATAGACCGCAATCTCTTAAGTTAACCATTTGTATTTGTGTATTACTCGTGGTCTGCGACATTGAGGTATGCAGTTTTCTATTAATAGTTTCAACATTTAAAAGATCTTATTAAAACTAACACATTTTCTAGAAATTCCGGGTTTCTAATTACGTTTCGAACTCCGTGACGCTCAATTTGTTCTTTACATTTGTATTTTTCTTTCATCATTACAATTATAAATTTTGATGCATCCACACGTCAATGGGCATATTGATAAATGTAACCACGTTCACTTGTGAAATAATATGATTTCATGAAGATGCCGATCATTATTTTTGAAAATACTTGTAGTATTATTTTTTAATCAAAATAAAATACGAGATATGAACGCGGAGAAGTAAATATCGCTCATATCATCCTGAATTTTGTTATCTTCATTACTTGTAGTAATATAAAACTAATGTCAACATTATAATTTCTCCTTTTCTTGTAGGTACACATGTACAAGAAAAGGAAGAGAAAAATAAAATAATTTATGCACATCCGAAAACAGTGACGGTGAAAAATAATGATTCACGGAATAAAGCTGATAATAAAATGGGTCCTAATATACTTTCGAAAATGAAAATGAATGAATCAAAGAAATTGAATCAACCTTCGAAAGCTGTACTGAAAAAGGATGAGGTGAAAAACATTAATAGCAAAGAATTGATTCGTAAAATAGCTTTGAAGACGCAAATGAACGTTACATACAAAATGAATCAATCTTCGAAGACAGTAACGTCATTGAAAAGGGAGGAAGTCATGAAGATCTTCATTAAAGAATTGGTTCGTCAAATAACTTTAAAAATGCAAATGAACAAAGCGTATAAGCTGAACCAATTTACGAATGCAGTACCGTCATTGCAAAAGGATGATATGATGAAAGTTTTCAACAAAGAATTGGTTCGTAAAATTACTTTCAAAATGCAAACGGATGAATCAAACAAAGGAACGGTCCAACTTCTGAAAGCGACGATAGCGAAAAAGGATGATGCAAGAAAAGTTTCTAGTGATAAAGTAATTCCTAAAATATATTCGAAAATGTTCGAGTCAAACAAGCAGATGAACCAAGTTGTTGATCGTTTTAAAATTCTGACTAACGTAATAGACTTTATGAAATGTTGTAATGCAACACCAATTCGAGGCTATGTAAGGCAATATGAGGCAATATGAGGCCTCCACTGGGTACGCGTGCTGCTATTGTGATGATGACTTTTTAAATCCAGGCAATTTAAAAAAACACACTCTAGATACGCATTCTAGTGAAGAACCTTCCAGCTTTATGAAAACACGGGACATGTCTAGGTTTCATGTCAAAGTGGACATCACAGACCTTAAATGTGTAATATGTTCAAAAAATATCGACACACTGGACCTAATGATGGATCATCTTAACGTAGATCATAAGAAAAACTTATTCGAGGACATAAAAAAATATATGGTGCCGTTTAAATTTCACAGCGACGACTTGCTTTGCTTTATATGCCTTAATAAATTTTACAGATTCAAAACACTTTTTGAACATATGAATGTGCATTGTAGGAATTTTGTCTGTGAATTTTGCGATGCTGGTTTCATTACCCGCGGTGGCTTGTCAAATCATTTGAAATGCCATGAAACTGGAACATTTGCTTGTGAAATATGTGAGAAAGACTTTAACACTTTGCAAAAGAAAAAATGCCATATAAAATATGTTCACAACGGTGCAATGACCAATAAATGTCGTCATTGCAATGAGAGTTTCAAGGATTGCCACCAGAAGGTCAACCATTTATTGAACATCCATAAAATAACTCCAATAACTCTCAAATGTCACGCTTCCGATAGGATTTTCAATACCCAAAAAGCTTATCGTAATCATAAAAATAGTTATCACCTTATGGAGAGAAGATACACGTGTTCCCAATGTGAAATGAGATTTTATACGTCAAACCAGTTGAAGAATCACATGTTGAAACACACGGGCGTGAGAGCCCTCCAATATGATGTGTGTCAAAAATCGTACGGAAGGAAGTGTACGTTGCTTGAGCATATAAGAATACATGTTAATGATCGCCGGTTTAAGTGTGAGCAATGTAGTATGGCATTTGTGCAGAAATGTAGCTGGCGTGGGCATATGCGGACTAAGCACGGGGAACGAGTTTAGTGGCTCTGTTAGAATTTCTCGATTTACATTTAACATCGAAGATTATATTCGATAATAGACAGTCTAACTGTTTCTATATTATTGTTTTGATCCAGTTGAGTTGTAATTGAATGTTTGTCTTCAGTTGGAATAAAAAAACTTGATTTACTGTCTCGTTTTATTATTCATCGTGCTTTTAAAATCGCAAAGGTTGAATCTTATGTAATAACCTGTCAATGTAATAAAAATGAAACAGTTATTAGAATTGGTTATGATGGTGTGAATGTTAAAGTTGAATAGAAGGATGTCATTAATAAATCGCATGCGCTGGTCGAGTAGTGTTTTAAAAAGCTCTTGAAGTTTGCTCATTATTTTTGTAATCCGCGTGACCAATCGCGTGAGTATTTTGTATAATTATGTTTAATCTTTATGAATTAATTTTAATATCGTTAAACTATTAATTACAAATAATAACTTGTGATTTTTCCGCGCGAATAGTGAACGGTTTAATTTATCCTTAAAAAAATAAAAAAATGTACAAGTCACCCAACGCAGTCCTTCCACCACATACGGTGGCAGTTATGGTTTAAATGAATTCAGAATATTTTATTCTTATCTATATAAACACCTATAAACTTCTGGAAATCAAGCTTTTTCTACTAAGTTACAGGGTGACAAAAATACTGTCAGTTTTCAAAAAAATGATGGTATTTTCTTGCTCGGTTTAGCGGCGTTACTTCAGATATTAATATAGTATTTGTAAATGATAGTTCATACTTCATAGATATGATAGAATCAGATTCATGGTACCACAACCTGTTGTAGCAGCTAAATATATCTAAATATAATAATAATATATTTAAATGTAAAATTTACTTCTCATTGATTAGAATGAGATGTTCTAAGATTTTGATCATCGTATGTTAGATGCTTGCTGAATAGTATAAAACGCTGACATGACATGACAAGACATAGTCTGAACGAGTTATAAAAAATGTCTTGGCCTTTCATGTAATTAATTCCAGGGAGAAAGCATAAAAAAATTGACTATTCACCTAAAATGCAAACAGCTTTTAGGGTAAAAGTTATTATTACACTAAAAGAAACTACCCGCGATTTTAAAATTAGACATGTTTTCTCTTCACTAAATTTAAATAAATTATACTCCAGATTAGTTGAAAGTTCATCTCCTAAACTCGAATCGAAAGTTATATCAAATATTATTGCAGACGATATCACTGAGTTTAAATAGTAACTATATAAAATGTATACAAAGTAATTTTTTTGGAAGTCCATCAAAAATCCTGGCGGTTTAATTTAAACTACTTCGTGACTATTATTAGCATTTGACCGATGTTAAAATTACTACTACTATTTTTATGATGTCACTTAACATGAAAAGATAAAATCATCTCTACCTGAAGTGTAATTCTTTTTCCTCTTGACTCATCGATATATTGAATCAACGAGAAACAGTATGTGTATAAGTGCGTAAGTGTGTGTAAGTGCGATTTCAATCCTATGTTTTTCTTTGTAGGTCCACAACGTCAAGTTGTCATCAAAATTGATAACTGGGATTGTAGAACGGGACAAATCCGAACAAAGCGTATTATATTAAAAAAAGTAAGTAATGACGATAAAATTACACAAGACATTGAATCATTACATGATGGGGAAAAGGAGAAGGCTGTTCGAAGTATGAAGGTAAAAAAAGAAATAAAGATAGAATATGAACCAAAAGCGAAAGTTGAATATCTCACGAACAGATCCCCAGAACTTACTAAAAATCGTATAAATTTAAAGGAAATACTACAGTACTCGAACGCGACACCAATACGATGCCATGGAGACATTGGTTATGCGTGTTGCTTTTGCGAAAACCAGTATCCTCAACCGGCTGACTTAAAGAAGCACACTATAGAATCACATGATTATAATACTATGTGTATGTTGATGAAAGAAAAAAGGGTTTACTCAGTCAAATTAGATATAACAGGACTGCAATGTACTATTTGCAACAGTAATTTGCACAATGTAGAAAAACTAGTGGACCATTTAATCGAGACACATAATAAGCCTTTGTTTAAAAATATAAAGAGTTACATAATGCCTATGAAATTTGAAACTGAGGGGCTACAATGTTTTATATGTTTTAGAACGTTTAATAAATTCAAAGGATTGATAGAGCATATGAATACCCATTCTAGGAATTTTATCTGCGAAGTTTGTGATGCAGGTTTCTTAAATCGGGCCATACTACGTCATCACTCGAAAGCACATTTGATTGGGTCTTACAATTGCGATCATTGCGTAAAAACGTTTAATACTTATCGCAAAAAGAAGTCTCATGAGAGATCAGTTCACATTCAAAGGTATATGTTAAATAAATGTGGATTATGCGATGAGAGGTTCAGTGGTCATTATAAAAAAATAGTGCATCTATCAGAAGTACACGGTGTGGGACCCACGGTGCTGAATTGCAAGGCTTGTGATAAAACTTTTAAAAATCAGAGCGCATTGAGAGTACATATACAAAGGTTTCATTTATTGAGGAGACCGCATAGCTGTCCAGAGTGCGAATTGAGTTTCTATCAGAAGATTGAACTGGATAAGCATATGGTGAAACATACAGGCATGAAGGAGTTCAAATGCGATATATGTTTGAAGACATATGGACGAAAGAGTTCTTTGCGGGAACATATGAGAATCCATGAGGACGATCGACGCTTTAAATGCGAAATCTGTGGAATGAGGTTTGTACAGAGATGCAGCTGGCGATCGCACATGCGTTCTAAACACGGAATTAAATTGTAATATTTAATTCCAAAATAGTGCTGACTTATTACCTGGTACTTAAATAATAAATTAAGAAATAAATGTAGTTTTTCTTATTTGTATTTTGATTAATAAAGTCATTAAAGCTAGTTAGAATATATTTTATTTTCTGAACCCAGATTTTATATCATGGATGTTTAATGAAGTAGTTATTAATTTACTTATAAATATAAATAAATATTAATAAATTAATTAATTTCTAGTAATGAGATGCTATCCATCATTTTCATGAGCGAATATTCGTTGCCTGAGCTGTAAAATTGATAAGGAGGATATGTCATTGATTCCATATGATGCAACGTCAGGTCAGACCTTACATTTTAGTCACAGGATATTTTTAATAGATTAGGTCAATAGAAGTTGTTCACCGTCATAGGTTCCCTTGAACAACGAGAAATAAGCCAGTTATCTTCAGACAAACTAAAAACTCTTGATTAAGTCATCTTTCAATTAAGAAATCCAAATGAAAACGGTTCAGTAATCAAGGAGTTAATTATGAAACAGACGCCCATAAACATTTATTGACTTTATAAAATCTAACATTTTGCGTCGGGAGTTAAGCAAAAGGTTTTTAAAATTTTGGAACTTAGTGCTCAACTTTAAACCTATGCCGCTTTATTACAAAATAAAGTCTAAACCACGATTATCAAGTATAGGTTTATTTTACTTGGTCTAATAGAAGTTTAAAGCGGTACTTTGCTAGTCCACGCTTTGTAATAAGGCCGATAAAGATTCAGCGCAAGATAGTGAAGTACTTTAATATAGGAAAGTATTTACCGAGTTCTACCTTTTAAATGATGAGCGGAAGAAATCTGCTGTATGAGACATCTTAAATAAGACTGAATGAATTGCTTGGACTTCTTAGTCTGTTGATCTTTATGGAATGCAACTACATTTAGCGGCTAATACAGGAGAGAAAGAATAAAAAACCATAACAATACCAAAAGTGTCTTATCTTAAAAATTTACTTCCTAATGCCTTACCTTGCCTTCAACCCATAAATGGCCCACTACTGAGCACGGGCCTCTCCTCAACACTGAGGAGGTCTAGAGCATACTCCACCACGCTGCTCCAATG
>DWJN01000784.1:0-21135 GCA_018248895.1 Carystus phorcus
GATTTCGCCTCAGCCGTTCTCCAATCGGTAAGTGTCCGCGTCGTTTTATCAACATTGCCCTCGATCTGAAAATATAGTGCGATTACCATAGTTACCGGGTACTAGCCTGCGCGATACCAGTTTAATATTTCTCTATTGCATGCTATTTACCTTCTTTCTTAATCGCAATTGATTGTCGATGACATGCTTCATTGGTTTCACTAGTTCTTCTGATAATGCATTGGAGTAATTCCTGAAACAATATTACGTGTATCTTTGTGTTCGAATACAAATAACTTTTTATATAATTAAAATAGTGATAAAACGCATACCTGTGAATTTCGGAGCGTTTCTCCATTTCTAGGGCCACATGCTTCCATGCATCTGCGCAGGAACCGACGCTTTCTTTGCAAGCTTTGCCTAGTTTTGTACTTAATTTTGCTAAGCATTTTGAATAATAATTTTCTGCTTCAACCCTAAAAACAAACATTAATATATTATTCAATGAACTCAATGAAATTACGCAAGTAGTGTTGTAATAGCAGAATTAACATTAATCAGTAAAAATGCCCTAGAAACTATAATATCAAGAGAGAAAAAAACAGATTACTGTACTTCACAATTTAGCTTGCAATCCTTGCAATAGTTGCAACGTAGAGACAATTTAAAAAGAGGAAACAAACACGTAATCATCGTAGCGTAATGGCAATAGGTAGATATGTAACTAGGTACGTTTTTACACACGTTAAATTACATAACATTTATCTTGTACATTTTTAGTGATGCGTATTATGAAAATGGTGCAGTAGTGCGCATTCATCATAAAATAATAGAGATAGCGCGATACACCTAAACTTGAAGAGATAAAAATCTCATTAATACGTAACTTTGTATGTACATATGTATGTAATAGTTCTGTTATAATTTTTCTATTATAATACTTCTTTATTGAATATTATAGCGTCTCAAATATAATAACCCACTTTCTATCATCAAAGCTCGTTATTACTTTGGATACTTGTGTTATGTTATATACCGCACAAAGTAAACCAAGGAAAGATTATTTATTGCAAGTATAACTCACGAACACAAGCGGCACTGCAAATTGCGTCGAACTTCTCCATTAGATTGTACAAAAACATAAAGCGCTGTCTTGTAACAGCGGGAAGTGATAAAAACGAATGCAAGTTATATTTGTATCTCGTCTTGGCCCACTTATCGGCGTAGCGAGACGCTCTATTTTTGATTTTGTGGCCATTGCCGTAACCTTAGATCACAGTCAGAACACTTTCGACACTCGAGATCTTTCAGCGTGTGTTACGAATACCGTTGACGAGTTTCGAAACTATAGAGTGAAAAAGTCGCGAAAAAGGGAAATTGCAGCGTCTATATATGAAATTTGTCTTAATTTAATAAAAAAAGCTAATTTAATCGTCTTTTTCACCTAATGAATTTATGTCAAAATATAAAAATGAATAAATGTAATTATATACCTATGTAGTTACAGTTTTATATTATAAGTTTACATGCCGATGTAAACATGCAATGGAAGTATGAAACATAAAAAAGAAATTTTCATATTTGGTGGTCTTTGGGCAAATTATGTAGATGTGGAAGACGAACAATATCTTTATATTTCGCTTGGCCTTATAAACTTGTTATTAAAAGAAATACTTTTAATATTTACTTTGCGTGACTACTCAAATAAAATGCCGCTATCTCTGATCAGGGCCAAAAAACATCTAAGACTAAATAGTAGATACCAATTAAACGCACATAGCTAATTCAGTTTACTTAAACTAGAAATACATGGCAAGAATAACATTAACCTCGACATTTGTAATGTGGTTTGAAAGTTATTTAACAGTTTGGAAATTATTTTTGGTTGCTATCAATGTAAGAATTGTATCTAATAGCACCACTTTAGGCGCTTATTACTCAACTTAAAAATCATTCGACATTTTGTGGAATTCTACCAGATCCTGAAACAATAAGGTATTGTTTTATCGCTTGGGCTGGGAAGTAACCGTTTCAGAATATTGATAAGATTGCTAATCTCGGCGCAGTCGCGTCAGTACCACTGCGCAAAGATCGTTTCAAAGTTTATTTAATTATTTAATGTTCATACATTGTCTATATGTTGTAGCGCCTAAAAAATAAGAAATCATATTTTGTTCACTCGGATAGTTATAGTGACAAAGTAGTTGTAGAATAGTAACTTCAATTTATATGATTCAATAATTACGATCAAATCTATTTAATTAGACTAATAATATTTAAGGGGGTAAAAACTGTACATTGAATATATTTTTTTAATTTTGGTGCTTAGGTGCTTGGTTCTCGTGATAACAGAAACAAGTCACTATGAAGATTTGTTAAGATGTTAATAATTAATATGTTATATTAATATTAATTGTAATTATTGTTATATAATATTAATTTTTTATATTAATTTATTCTTTAATATTGCTTTAAGATTAATTTAATGTTGATCTACCTAACTCCTAAAATACATGATTAACAATATTAACCAATGGAAAATAAAAGTCTAAAACACACCATTAAAATGATTCTGCAACGCTTACTTTCGTAAATTAAAAATATATGAAGAACTCACCTTTCTTGCAGGATGGCAGCAAGTTCCTTGCTGAAATCGCTTCCTTGTTTCACGTAGCGACGCAACTCGTCGAAGCCATTTTGTGCCTGAAGTAAATAAAATATATTTTTAATGATAGATAACTAAGTAGGATAATTAGAGTAAATGTGACCGTTAAGTGTTTAATTTACGAAGATTTTAATATAAAGTTTTATGTGTGTTTAATAAATAAGGGACATAAGGGGTTCTAACTCGTCCTTGATGCATTGTGTTGAAGAATGGAGGAGGGTATGTCATTAGATCTTTCATGTTGAAAATCGATGGGTTTCTAGGCTACCCAGTTTAATTAAGATGTTATGAATTTAACGCATGATGGGGATTTTTTAAACCGTCTGGTTCGCCACCAACCTCTTTCTAATCACTCGTGAAGTATTTTTTGGGTGCTTTGGTCGCAGTATTGAAGAGCTAGAAATAATACTGATCCTCCGGTTCTTCCTAGATGGGCTACGCAAAATGTGTTGTGTTCATACAATTTGAAATACTGCATTTGAGAACAACATCCAAACCATACGCAAACACTTTTCACAATTATAATACTTACAACAACATACATTTGTGTGTTATTAAAAATACACAAAACTATTTTAGAACGTTGAAATATTAACTATATTTAACGTAAGGGGCCCTTTATTTCTCTTCTTTATGTTGTTTGTTAATTGGCGTTAATTACATAATAATGACACAATATACGGAATACGTAATATTTTGGGTACGGCATTATATGTAAGTAGGTGTGTTGTAATTTGGTTATGTGTAACAATAAAACCCCATGCGTGAAGCTTCGTCTAAACCCACTACGCGCTACACATCTGTTGTTTCCATTGATGTCAGGTCAACGGCCACTAGCCAGTTTGGATTTATTCTGAACACAAATTTAAAGACCACCGTGTCGTTGTTACACTTAACAGATCATTTGAAAACTTGTAATAAATTTAAATGCGACTGTTAACTCTGAGTTAACAATAAATTATTAAAGTTTAGTTTTAGTTTAAGTTTAAATTTCTTCCGTTCTTTCCGTTAACCACTTTTTTACGCTCAAAAAGATAAAATCATTTTATATAATGACAATGCGGGAAGTGAAGACAATTTTATGATGGCAAACGCATTTCTCCGTATGCTGTACGGTTTTATATGTATTCGTTTGGTTTTTTACTAATCATGAATTAATGTTTGACCACAGTCCCATATGTTGGTAAGTTGTGATATAGTCTTGGGTGAGAAAATACACTAAATTAGTGGATGTGATATTTTGAATTTCTATCGTAATTACAAAGTGTGTAAATTTGTAATGTTCAAAATGGACATTGTAATTAATTGATGGCCATGTAACATTATTACAGGAGCGAAAACCTCAATTGGGTAATTGGTTTCTTCTAAATATAGACCAGCCAATCTACCTGTAAGTACAACAGATGCTTGTTTATCATTCCTCGATATTACGTGACCCTTATGCGAATGAAATGATGTCTGTGAATGAATGGAGAAAATAGTATTTGATAGAATTGTATTGAATTACAACATTAGTACTTTTTATATTTTGAAGGTTCCATAACATCTGGTATAAAAATGAAACCAGTACAGATTAAAGATACCTAATAAATAACAAAAATAATCAAAAACATTATCCACCAAATCGTGTTTTTATATACCGGTTATCGTTATTTGAATCTAATAAACCTGTAAACTCTCGGTCCCGTATGGCAATAATACTAATGACTGTTCAAAAAGAAAACATGATGATAAGGTGGAAAAAAAAGAAGAAATAGAGAAGGCGTTAAAAATTTGATAAGTATTAAAAGGATACGTATATGGCAACATTTTTTCTCGTGGCTGTGTATTTTAACATCAATACAGCTACTTTAGTGCCTTGGAATCTGTTGATATAGTTAACCTTGTGCATATTTTCAACTGTTAACCGATTAAACATCAAAGAGATGCTGACAATGTGATTGTGTGTGATAATGTGTCAGCTTCCAATTGTGGGCATATAAATCTGAATTGATCGTCAAATACAGATTCATTGTCCATAAACCATTATATAAAACAAACAGCACTCAACCACACTATTGTCCCAATTTATAGGTTTACCTATTTACAGTTGGGTATATCGAGTTCATTTAATTCGATAGCTATCTCAATTTGATAAGATCATCAGTTCTAGGTTCTAGATGTATTATGGCACGAAGTCATACTGAAAATACATTATACGTTAAGCTCAAAGATCGACGACGGTCACTATATAAAAAATGAAGAAAAACGCAACAAATGTCTTCGACGCACTGATCAAGGTTCAGAACGCGTTTTGAATTTGTTTCATTACCATACAGCGACACGGACTCGTTTTTAAATAACACGAATTTCGCAGTTTTGACATTAGAATGAAGTTACAACGCATTGACGCATTCTCTCCTATTCTTCTGTTAAATGGGCGTTTTCGATTTCGGGCATAGCATTAGTACCTTTAAATAACTAGTTAATATTCTGTTGTCGAAATCTCTTAATCGCCGCATACACTGGTTTCACGCCTATGATTTAAAATAGGCAAATTGAAGTAGCTCATGTTAAAGCAAACTAGTTTAAACTTTTGTCATAACTTGGAAATATATGCAGACGTTACAATTGCAAGTGAAGTAAATAATTATCTGCAATTTAATCTGCTCCGCTAGTCACCTTCGCGTGCGGTTAATAGTTAGGTTGATAGCGTTTGTTACTTGTCAACAACATACCACGATATCTCCGCTCCACTTTTAAGATTCTGTATACAGAATCCAATAAAAATTGAAATCCTACTGGATGAAACATCATCTACATTTATCACCCCGGTAGTCCACGAAACTACTGAACTTCCACAAAAAGTCTTAGGTACATAGGTATTTATATGTACTAGGTAGGAAACTATATCATTAATACCTATTACAACGAAGCAAAATCTACGCCATACATTTTTTTTTATTTAATTGTAAGTAGGCTTTGTCTTTAGTATGTTAGGAAGAAAAAAAATCTTTGGAGTTATTATCTATCTGTTCAGACATCACGCGGAAACAACAGAACTCATCAAGCAGATACTTTTGGCACATGGCTATAGAACAAATAATTGTCCTCAGAAGTAACTAAATTAATATATTGAGGTATACATGACATTTGTATGCATAATAGTATAAATAACTTGTATATGTAATCCGGACATAAATGAAAATGTAAGAATTGTTTCGGATTCAGGTAAAGATAGATATTGTTTTATCAAAGCGAAGCGAAGGGGATTCCTTAGTTTTTTAATATAACATAATATATGTACCTATATACTTATCTTAGACAATCTTTGTAACTGGCATTATAAATAATGCATTAAGAATTATTGCGATATTTATTTATGTAATTGTGGTTCTTCTAAAATTTATCGCCTTGCATTAAAAGTTCGAATAAGTCCTCTAAAACTCGTTTCGATTATCGAACATCCACTAGGGCGAATTAGCAAGCAATGAATTTTTAAAATTTCTTAGAATATCTCTAACCTATAAATGTAGAACGAGTAGAATAAAGAGCCGGTATCTCAAATAGGGTTGCCATCTTTTATTGAAAATAATAGTATTCCAGAAAAATCAATGCAAAATGTAAGGTAAATATACTTTATGTAATTGGTTTTTAGTGAATATGTTTGTTGTTACTCCTCCTAAATAGGTGGACCTATTTTGATGATTATTTTGTGTATGTTCGGTTGAATTTGGTTTACATTTACAATTAGATCCGATTGAAAATGTTTTTTTGAGCAGGATAACATCTGTCGAATAAGTTAATATAATATTATAATTAGGTAATGTACAAAAATTAACCCCACAAATATGACTATGTTCATTATAAAACAAACCATGACAGAAATTTTGTTTTCTTGACGTAGATACAAAAAACAAAATGTGATTCCAATACTACCAAAATCGCCGTAGTTTTTATGAAGTGAAATACACGGACTGCCAAATTTTTTTTCTTTGGTTTCGAGCGATAATACGAATAGAAATAAAAATTAATATAAATGTAGGAATGATACATATTCATACTCGTTATTAAAGTCTTTATCGGCTTGCAGGTCACGAACGCAACGGTATCCATCAATGGATTAAATGTTACTGATACATTATACTGAGTAGCTACGGATTAAACTAAAACTTTCTTTAAGACTTAACTTTCACTGTTCAAAAGTCGCCCGACATTTTATTATTCTAAGGTCTATTTTACGATAATACTGATTGACAGTTAAGGCTATACCAAAATTATTGCGTTATGATCTTATGATTTGAACGTTACGAGCGCGCACGCGCTTCCGGGCCCCCTCCCCTTAGCTTCGAGAAAGAAGCATGCAATCTTTATAAATAATATAATTATATGAAATAATCCCTACGACACCACTTAGTTTTAAATAGTACGTACAGATTTTCAGCTCCTTTCGTTGAAGGAGATTGGTGTGATATTATTATTGTTAACATGTTAACCGACTTCATTTTCTTAGACTTACTTTTTTTAGACTAATGTTATACTTTAAGAACGCACTTTTATGTATAAAAATACCCTTATAACAGAGTCAGATCTCATTTGGAAAATTATATTCAGGTAGGCTTTGTTATCGATAGATACGGAGGCGAAAACATTTTTCGTATAATTGTCTTCCGCCTGTCTCACTGCATAACGCGGAAACCATTGAAAAGATTTAGATACTGTAGAACCTATATTGGTCAAACTCACGAAACGATCACATTCTGACTAACTTTTAAATTTCGAAGTTTACGGGTACAAATTCACGGTACAATAGTAAAACCAGTGATGGAACTAAATAATTTGTTTCGGTAAAAGGAATATGTTTACGAAAACAAGAGCGGCTTGCTTAAGTATTTATAAATTAACATGAAATTGTATTTTTTATCTTACCATATCTAATATTACTTAAAACTGCGATATACAAACAGTATCATTTACAAATTGGTTACAATTATATTAAAATGCATATAGCATTGTCACATTTTACTTGCAGGTTTTTCTCGAAGTTCACATCTACATCGTTACAAAGTTGCTGTTTGCAATTCTAGTAGGTACCTACTAGTAAATCACGTTTTTAATACATTTACTGACACGCCAGTTCTGCGGTGGCGACGATTTCTCTCTTCTCATTTCTTGATGTTTTCACCGAACGTCGATCGTTAGAGACTAAGTATTTTTCGAAATGTTTTTTATTATTATTTTATAGCATATAATACGTTTGGAATTTAAAATGTTTTTTTTTAACATGTGGATTAACTATACTAGTAAAACTTATAGGTAAATACTGATAACGAAACTTAACATTTACATTGATGATTTGTACTTACACAAAGAGAATACATTTTCTTTATATTTATTACTAGCTGACCCCAGAAAACGTTGTTTTGCCACGTAAATTATTATTTTAGAACTATTTTGATAAAAATGATTATATTGGATTAATCTTAAAAACTAGACATGCTGTCGCGGACTTTTATTTAGAACTGTTAGAGGAGAACAAAATTGTAATAGGTACATGATTTAATTTTTGAGTAACTTTCACCGTTTACTTAGCGCACGCAAGGAAAGCTCAAAATTTTGTCGTTTCCGCAATATTTTTTATTACTGCTCCGCTCCTAATTATCTTAGCGTGATGTTATAAAACCTGTAGCCTTGTTCCATAAATAGACTATCTTACACTAAAATAATTTTTCAAATCGGTCCAGTAGTACCTGAGATTAGCTCGTTCAAACAATCAAACAAACAAATAAACAAACTCTTCAGCTTTATATTATTAGTATACATGTCTCTGTCTGTTAATAATGGTGCCATTAAAACTGTATACTTCAATGTGTTGTCTTGGGTACTAGGATGTCTAGAACTTTTGGTACGATGTTCTTTAACGCGGCTTGCGGTAGAAGTTATATGGTAGAAATTGTGTAAGGAAATCATTACGTAAAAGGCTTTCTCTTTCTTTCTTGAACGTTTACAAAAGAACGTCTATGTAATTAGGGTTAAAAATCATGTTTTATTGATACCAGGACAATATGAGTGACGAAAAGGTTTGACTAAACAGTAATATTACTCTATTACCAATGTGGGTCATAACATGTTAGTGTAATAGACTTCAGGTGTTCAGAAATTGTACCAATAATTTTAAGTATGGAACTTATGTCCAATACTAACAGAGAGTTTCAGTGAAATTACATACAAAGCGTACTGTGTGTGATATTTGTAGGATAAATGAGTGACATGAAATTGACTGTAAGAATATCGACACTAGCAACATACGATTCTGCGCAGAACGTCCTGAAAATTTTCACGTATAGCGGCGATTCGTTTTATCTGCCACAGCCTTCGTGGCGCA
Source organism: Carystus phorcus (assembly GCA_018248895.1). Taxonomy (NCBI): domain Eukaryota; kingdom Metazoa; phylum Arthropoda; class Insecta; order Lepidoptera; family Hesperiidae; genus Carystus; species Carystus phorcus. Next base: position 9,009 of record DWJN01000784.1, read on the forward strand.
ATGGATAGCGCAATCGGGGTAAAGCCCGAGAGGTTGGTGGTTCGAGTCCACCCGAAGGCCTAATCCGTAATAGTGAAATACAAATATTTTTTTGCTTTCAAGATTTTTATGTTACTTTGCGAATAAAAACTAGATTTTGAATTTTTGAACTAAAGTTGGACGTAAGAATTAATCTATCATTATTGTTTCGAGAGAAATGAGTGAAGGATCTATCTGATTCTGCTGTATACTTTTGTATATAAGTACTAAAAACATATCAAGAGTTAACAAATTAATGTAAATTAATATATTCTCTTGTTAGTTTCAATTAATATGCAATATAATATGTTTATACATACTCATGCACACTTTTATAAATAAAATATATTATATATATTTTTATTATTTTTTATTAGAAAGTGTTCAATAAATTATTGCCGTTTATCTCCTATCTCGCACCCTCTGATAATTAATATAAAGAAACACGGTAGTCTTTATTTTCATTATACAGTATTTTTTCTATTATTTCAACTTCTAAGGAGTGAAAATTTGATGTCCATTTAATGATTGACTTTCATATAAACATTCATTCGATATAGTTTCCAAAAATCCGATCTTATATTTTATATATTCGTTATCTAGTAGCAGAATATATAGTTGCGATTTAACTATAAATATTAACCTAAAATGTTAACCCCATTTCCACGTTCAGGGTTGCTTTTGGTCTTATTGATATCTACAGGCGACCTTGTCCAATCACCAGGCGGCTCGTCTACCTGTTTAGCGATTTTGATATTTATTTCCTTATACTATAAGACTGACAATTTCAGTTATTATAAATCGAATCCCCAAATACCCAAAATACAGTAGCGTTACTGATAATTTTACAAAAACATGTTCAAAAGTAAACCACTTTATTTCATACACACACGTATTTATTTCATTCACCGTGGATTTAATCACGATTAAGCCGGAATTGTTTGCTCATTAGGAACTATTACGTTATGGGACCCACTTACATTTTGTATCTACTGATTGCGAACGATTTTGTAATGTACCTAACCTTTTCTATCATTATTTCATAAACAAATGTTGTGGTAACATACCAGATAGGTCTACGAAAGTATTGCATGAATAAGTCCAATTAAACATTATAAGAAGGATGAAAAAATGTTAATATAGTATATAATAATAATAATGTAATATTATTAGGCGTTACTTTGTCGAAATCCGTTGTTATCAACCTAGTTAGTCAGTCTGCAAAGTTGTTACAAAGTTGACCAAACTAACCTGGAAGAATTTTGTTGTCACATATATGTATGCCTTAATTGTTTTCAGATAGGATTTTACAGCGTCGGCTACATAGTTATTAAAAATATGCTGAAATTGTTTCGTAAGCGAATGGCAGAGCAACTGTGGGCCAATAACCAGCGACCACATATTATTATTGCGCCAAACGTAATAATAAAAATGAACTTTGAAAGAATATTGGGTAAATGTACTCTGATAATATATTTCATCTCATAGCTCTTACTTCGCGGTAATTTAGGTTCTGTAAAATAAGGACTATTGTATTTTACTACGAGGAATTGTGTATTTATAATAATTATAGTTTAAAATACTTCTTTACATTACCTTTAAAATACTTACACTTAACTACTATATTACTTACACGAACATTTCGTTTGTATTGAAACCAATCACTCGCTTTAAATACAAGACAGTTTAGTTTTTATTTAGTTAAGTATTTATTTGCATGATTATTTATGTCCTAAAATAATTATGCAATTTCTACTACGATTTTCACTAAGGTTGTTAAAGTGACCGGTTCGTATAATAGAAGTTACCGTCAAAAATTACCATAATATAGCTCATTGTCTCCCAAATTCCTTTCACTTGTAGTATAAAACACAACGTTAGTTCAATTAAGAAAAAAAGCTTTCACTAACCCACAGATGAATTGTAATTATCTTGAGAACGATAATGGATTTAATTGTCTTTTTGTTACGTCGACAAAGCATCATCATTTCATATCGTAATACGATGTGAAATGAGCAAATACGTGACTCAAATCACCTACATTGCTTACATTGTGTTTAACATTTGTTTGTAGTGAGGTGGATATTATTAAAAACAGATATACGCTTGTTATTATAACAAATAAAATTATACAGCCCCAAAATAACGTTAATGAATGTTTTATTTTAAAATTTAGTTTTGAACATAAATAATATGTATTATCCAGGTACAATTTAACGGTATGTATCCGAAATTATTGTTAGTTTTAATTGATTAAACATTTTTTTAATGATCAGCTAGTACGAGTACATACCTACCTAAAGCCAAGTATGTACATAAAGGTACATATTTATTGATCCTATATATTATACCCGGCAAGGGCACTTCCCCACCCACTAAGTTTCAGGGTCGTCAGTTTATATAAAGTTTTTTAATTTTGAATTCTAATTAAAAAATAATAACGAGAAAAAGTTAGATTAGGTTAGATAGTCAATATTGAGTAAATAAAAGTTATATTATTTGTCCTTCATTTTGTGCTTTACCTGTCGTTTTGGTAGAATAGTATACATTTTTTATATTTTTATTTAGGTCTGACAAGATCTCATATTTCTTTCATATTTTGTAAAGACGTGGAACGGAGTGGGCATCGAACACTGTTCTACTAGGTTGTACTAATAGCCGTGTAATACATAATTGTAAAGAATGTCCAGTTTTATCTATTCAATTACTGAACTAAGTATGCACTTAGCGAGTATAAGCATGCTCAAATTATTATATCAACCCTCCCAACAAATACAATGTTTCAGTAAAAGTAGCAAAATTACAAACAGAAAATACTATGCCTAAGTACTAACTACGTATAATTTGTGATCGTGTTATGTGAAAGTCGCACGTGTAATGATTGTCAAGAGTCTAGTTTTTGCATGATATGCTACTTGTACGCACTTTTCACATTTATCACCCACACATGCGTAACCATACCGTTGGTGGACTTATATGTGGAAATAAATTATTTTTTTTTATCCTCCTCCCTTAATTAAGACCGTTTCATGCTTCTAGGTGCACGTCGAGTGATGCGTTACCTGTCACTTAATTACCATCGGTATAAATTGCTGCCTGTGTTCCTCATCGTTTATGATAAGTCTACAGTGGCAATAGGCTTCTACTAACTTAGTATCAATACCCAATATATTACGATATATTATATATAACATAAATAATACAAATGTGACTGTTGTCAAGTATTAAATTTTACTAAAAAACATAAGAAATACAAATGGACTCTTATTAAAAACAAGTTAAGAATCACTAATTAAGATAAGCCTATAATCACTGGAGAATCTTTTTGTATATAATACAAAAGATGTCGCTTAAACTTTCAACTGGCATTGAAACTGCGTTGCCTAATGTGGACATTGACATTAATTTAGTGTTTAAAAATAGCTGAGCAATTACCAAAACTTTTATGTCAAACTCTCTATATATTTACGAGTATAATGATAGCGAAATTGTCTTGAAAGAAAAAGAATAATGACTAAATATCTTCGTTAAATTTATATTTAAAAGATAATTATATATATTAACAGTCCGACCTTTGTTAGGCCGTAATAGACGAAAAACAGAAACATCCCTAATAAACATAACCTAATAATACAGTACCCATATATATGTACATATCCTTGTAGTATTTATACTTATACTATACAATACCATCGACAGTAATAATGTCTTTAAGTAGTGGACTTTTAAAATATTTAAAATCACTTTACAATTATTTTGAAGACGTTGTAATATTTTGTTTTAATAGATTATGTTCGCACAAATGTTTTTCATAAATATTTACTTCTAAAAGGATGTATTCTGTAGTCAGTTTTAAGCAAAAAAATATTATATATTCATAACTTCTTAGTGTCATATCATATACTACTTCTGTATAAAACTATAAAGTTTCATGTGTCGTCCTCTTGATCAAGCTGTGAGCAGTCATCGTTAGTTAAATAGATATGGTGTAACTACGGTGTCTAAACAAACCGGTTGATATACGTACACCACCTTTATAACTGCCAAAAAAGATGACGTATTCGTGAGCGTTAAATTAGTGGACATTAGCGAGTATAATTTTATCCGACCGCATCGAAGGTCATCGACGACAAGAGTACAAATAAGCAAATTAATAACGGCCCGCCGCCAATGTAATCAACATACATCTGTGCACACGTGAGTTTAACTTTTATGAAGACTTACTCACTAAATATCTGTCTTTTAAATACTTATTGGTACAGTAACTTGACACGTGAAGTGCAGAGGGTTAGATAGATACTAATGACCTTGTCATTATTGGCAAGAAGGACAAACATAAAATAGGTGATAATAATTTAAATTTACTAAGTTCATGCGTCCGTCATCTTAGACATCCTCACCAATTTCCCATCACGTTGGGTTGATGTCAAGCATTAACTTAATAAAAACAAGGTGTAATGATATCAGACATTACAAAAAAGATTTAATACAAATTTATTAAAAAATAAATATGGCATTTGATAATGGACTGGAGTCAAACGCTATCTATCGGATACTATCACGCATATGAATGACTGTCTCATAAAAACGAGGTGTATCTATCGTGTGAACAACTCAATATGAATTAATTTGTGAAGTAATTTATCACTAAAAACGCATGAACGATAAATGTAATGCTTATAATTATGTGAGATAGAGTTGTGGTTTGGTTTTTGGTTGTTGATTTTTGATGAGACGTTGCCTCATAATATTTGTCTCTTTGCAAATTAACCAAGCTATGAATTGAAAACAATCTAGTATATATTGGAGAAAGATTTAGTTGCCAAGCAGGCGTCAGCCGTTTTTATGGTGCTCGAAGAAACATAAAACTTATAACTTAACACGAAATATTATTTCGTATGGCTTAACGTCTTATATCTAAGTAGGACCAAGGACATATCGATTCCACCGAAGCACCGAGGTGAAGAGGAGGTAATTATTTAGTTAAAAAATAATTTTCACTCACCCAATAGTTATCTTTGAACACTTGATTGTTCGAAGAACGAAGGTTAATCATTTCTTCGAGAGTGTTCTGCCAGCGGTCCATGCCAGCAGCAATTTTGTTGGAGACGTTCTCGCGGTTCATGGCGTCCGCAGCGCCCTCCTCCTGGGACGCATTACCAACACTCGTCTCCTTACTGCTGCTACTGCTGCTACTGCTGAAGGTCCTATAAAACAAATTTATTTACATTACATACATAAGGTTTTTTCATGTATCTGAAGTACAAACTAACAAACGAGTCACATAAGATCTACTCATTTGTCCAACGACAACCAATTGCTACGTCATGGTACCTATTCATGGTACAGCATTAGTCATTGGAGACAACATCATTAATATATTCTACTACTTTTGTGGTAGGTAAGCGGTTTATTTTTCTATAATCATCTTCACACTATGTATAACATTAAATTAAATTTTATTTTTTCATAGTACCGTATCGTCTGTAAAACATAAAGACATTTAAATATTATTTTGATATAAGATTACAATTCACTACACAAGTAAGTATTAGTATTCCAACCATGTTCACGTGAGATTATGATTTTTCTTTTAATTAGCAGAAAGTTTTTGTTTCAAATGTGAGCAAATTTGTTAAAATGTAATTTTTTTCAACCCTCCCAAATTGGCGCGAACGTGCTAATCTGTTAATTTTATCTAGAATCGAAACCGGAACCTTTGGTGCAATGACTGTGACTCAACTTCTACTTCAAGTAATAATAGTATTTAAATACAAGTTACGACGAAAGGAATATATGTACATCTATTAACAAATAAGTAATACTGTAACATATGTAGGTACTTATTATAAAAAACTAAATGTATAAGATTGATCAATAAGTGCCCGTAATAAAGACAATCTACATAATAATATCGGTAACGTGACTGATCGACAGACAGTGGCGTTATTCAATAAGTCTGGAGGTCAGTATACTCGGTGGGCAGTAGAAAACTGAACGGCTTTAGGTTTACTGAATAACAACACTAGCACGAAGCAACTTGAGGACCAGATCAGCGCAGATTGTTGGGAATAGTAAAATAAAAATAATATATTATTTGGTCAAATCGAGTAACAAAAATGTTGTTAATAGTACCCAAATATCAGTTAACGACTTAATTGTGAGTGAATGCTTCAAGCAAGGATTGCGACTAAGGGTCACTTAGCCCACTACCGCAATATACAGCCAATGAATAGGGAACTCGAAAACAATTCTTCCAATAGCACTATAACTGTATTATTGATTTAAGAAATATATACTATACAAACATCTACTAATGGGCTTAGCTGATAATATATATGAGTTTATTGTTGACAAGTGAGCAAATTCAAAAATGCATCCACTTTCAATATTTACGTAATATCAAATTAGACGAGTCCGGTGAGTAAGCTATTACGCATACACTTGGTGTGATTCATGTAAGCAGTTTCCGTACACCTAATAGTTTGAGATTATTTCTAGATAATGGGGGATACGAGCTAGTAGAGTTACCAAACCTTTGGTCTCAACTAGGATAAAATTGTATTGACAACCGCTGATATTAATTCAGTGGTATCTATTGCATTATAAAGTGGAATATCACTAAATTGACTAAGTAAAAAATTTGGTAAAACAAAGTAATCGTCCTTACAATGAAATCCTTACACAAATTAGTAACTCACTTGAATATTCCAAAAGCCATCAGCAATACTTGGGTATCTGATTTAAATATTCTTTGGATTTACCTAGAGGCTCGCTATAAAAAGGGCATTCATCGACTTTTTTATGTGAATAGCCGACAAACGAGCATACGAACTACTTGATGAATTATTTAAAAAATAATAAATTTACTATGATACTAAGTTCAAATCAACAATATTTGTTTCATATATTCACCTATAAATACACTGAGGACCGTCAAATATTTTGAAACTACAACTGTTACGGTGTCTTATAAACATGAGGATAAACGGCAAAAGAAACACCTCAGTACAACATTCAAACAATGCTAACACTAAATACGCTCGCGGATGCGTGATGAGAAATGATGAGGAGAGTCTCTAGCTCTTACTAGGTCATAAATGGGTAAGGCAGGTAAATACTAAATACAAATCTAATCTAAATTATTAACCTGAGCAGAACCGGATATGGCTGTTTGTTTCCATCCAGTCCTTGTCATTCATATATTGATCGACACTACAGTACTATTTATACGCCGTTTTATCAAATGGGTATTAAATATTTCTAAGAGTAAAGAATAATGAGCGAAAATATGACACTACAAAATTTTTGATCATTACAGCATGGTTACCGAGTGCAAGTCACGACGACTCATATGTCCAGAGTTGGAGTGTATTTTTGTAACATTCAACTCAGTTGGTGGTCTACAAAATTAACGGGACGCGGGGAAAGTTATTTTTAATGTGTCTACTGAAGAACATTAATTGGGTCATGTTTAAACACTCCATTCTACACGCCACATCGGAGTTAATCCAGTGCCAATGAGATGTGTGGTCAAATATGTGTAGTAACAAAACGTTTTAAAGTAAATTATCGTGTGAAGAGATATGGTCCAGAAAGTACTACAAATAACTATAATTGAAAAATCTTTTAAAGTTTATAAGCAGTAGTAGGTGCGTTATAGTCATAAAACTGCTGTTTATTTTGATAAATATTTGAAATTTTACCAATCACACGTTGAAACACTTTATTTGATCCATTAGCCATCAGAACTTAATGGTGTTATTGCGATGACTACTTGAGATAAGTTATGCGATGCGGCGAACCGCAATCATTCGTCATTACAAGTATTAGTGAAGCTATAACACACATTAAGAATCGTAGCGAAAATATTATAATGTATCTAATCTTAATGACATAAGGTGCAAATTGTATTGATAACTAGCTGGATGCTTTGACCAAATGAAATTAGTTTTAACGTTCAAAACAACAAACACGTTTGCTTATTTCGCAAGTTCGACCGTGCTTCATAAACGGTCTAATGATAAATTAATGTTCAGGTTGGCCAGTTCAATGCCGATGCGCTCGTTGATAAGCCTCGGGGATGATCTCTAAAATCTTTAGATTATAATTGAAGATTGCTATTGGACTCGTTAACGTTACGGTTCGCGTGTTTCGCGTGTCTATCGACGAGTTAACCCGTTTTCTAAGAGAAACGTTATAAGATTCTAGGAAATAACAATTGATTGATTTAATTTGGTGGCTATTCATTCATCCTCTATTCATTCTCGAGTCCAAGTACGCCAGTTAAATAAAACAATATACGTTTTGGCGTACTGGAGTATACTGGTGTTGTACATAAGTACATAATTTACTTCCTTGTCAATATTTAGAAATAAACAGAATAAACGTTTCGTTTTGCAGAGATCAATAAAGGCGATAATCCATTAGACTAGAACAATCCGTATTCGCAAACTTCCCATGTCTTTATGTAGAACTCGGCTAACGATATTGTCTTTCATCGAAACAAATGACAATGAATTAATAAAAACTCCACTGATTTGGATCGGACTGATTTTGGCAACATAGACCAATTCCGCACCCGGCGTGAATAACTTAACAAGTCAAAAATGCACTTTTTCGGGACAGCCACTTTCAGGTTTAAGTTTCATCTGTAAATTCTGAACTTATGCTAATAAATACTTTTTTATTTGAATGTGTATTAATTTCCTTTGAATTTTCAGATCACTATAAATTAAACAATACTAATACCTATTACGCAGTAAAACAATATAATTATAGATATACAAGTCGATTTATCAACTTGTTCACGCCTGGTACGGAATTAAAGTGACATTTGCTTTTCAATGTTACGATTGTGTTAATATTAATATAAATGCATGACATAGTAGAAATATGTTTTCTAGGCATGCGTGTAAATATATATATATATATATTACATATTATAAGGCCCCTCAGCCGCGTTTGTCTGTTAGAATGCGCTTATGTCAAAAAGTACCGCCAGTTTTCACAGGATAACGAAGGGGTGATGTCGGATTAAATCCTTTAATATATTACAAAAAAATTTAAAGGGAAATTGTTCCTCTTTTATAGGTCTACAATAAAATTCGCGATGGCATCTTATCTATCTTTTAAGGGTAGCTTACTACAACCATTTTCATTTTAATTTTAATTTGAAAGCCACGTACGATATTAATTCTTATCACATTAAATACATTATATTATGAACATTATAATTGCCCTTTATCCCATACAATTTAAGACTAAGACTTGACATCCTCGTTTGTAGTGCAACTAAATACAATAAAAAATAGTTTTTTCATTCCTCTATCAAAACCATAAACAAATGTAGAATATATAAAGATCCACATAACTATTACGTATCCCTATTAATAGCATGGCAGCATATGTACCTACATATGCTGCCAAACTCACACAAACATTTTTTACGTTAGTACTATTTTAATGTTATACAACGAAGCAATTTTAGACAGCTAAACCCAGTTATTGCATGCCAAGCTTATGTATAAACAGATGTGTTTGTTGCGAAATGCAATCAATAACTAATACCGGGCACTAATTTATGGAACGTCTAGTCTAAGGTTTGCGAAATGCTCGAGTAGGACAGTTTACGCTAATACGCTAAGCGCGGACGTGGCTATAGGAACAACTATTAAACTGTCGCAAACGTGGTGTTTCTGCTCCTAAACTGCAGTTCAAGCAAATATATCTAATGATAAATAATAAATGCATGTTTTTTTATGATTAACTCCTCATATATTTTCTTTTTAACATACGAGATTAGACACGAAAATGTAGCACCCATGCAAGTTTACACGCATGCATTATAATGGTGTAATAAGGAATTTCAATTTTTTATCCACAAAAACCTTACATTTTGCGTATTATAATTTTTTTCTGCTAATTTTTAGTATTTCACTTTGACACATTATCTACATACATATATCTGAGGCGGTACAAAGTTCGCCGGATCATTTAGTAATAGAAATAAAAAGATAAGTTTTTAGCGCAAACCTTTATAACTATAGTATATAAGTGAGAGTTTATGTCTTGAATTTACCCTTTCGCATGCGCAGTCAGCACAAAGTGATTCGTCAGAATTTTTCGCCGGTATTATCAAACTGGTACAATGGTACCTATGTGAACTAAAATTTTATTTTGTATATTGCACTTGTAATTGTAAATTTTGATATACACAACATCAAAATTAAAATCCCATGTGACTAATATTACTGAATAACAACAACACATTAAATGTGATTTGCCTATTGTCTTTATCTTTATTTTACGAATAACAATAACACCACACGTTAACAGATAATCACGTATAATCTTTACAAAAACCCGATGTCTAGACGTCGACGTCGGCGAATGATAGTGCTAGGGTTGAACATAGAAGTATAACGTTATATACATACATACGTTTCTTCTATACTAGTTTCTATATAAATTACGAGAAAACGTATTTCAACATCCTTAAAAAATTACATTTATTTCATATGCTACACGGCATACTTTTTGTTTTGAAACGTGCAACAAGTTACTCGGTATTCAAAACTTATAAATATTTGAGGAGGAACATTTACGAGAGCACATTGGAAAATTTATTCAATAACCATGTCCATTGTGGGTTTTGTTATCACTATTGTTCTATTTTTTGTTTTGAGTTCACTGTTGTTTGCAATCCAATTAATTTAATGAAAATCCAATTCTTTTCACTCGTTTTTCTTTTCGTCTTTGGAATAATATAGGTACACTATTTCCTTGACGTTTTTTGATTTAATAAGTGTGCATTTATATGAATTTGGGTGGCTTCTATATTATTACCATTACAGGATACACGAATATGAAGAATATAATAATATAATTTTTATACTGATTCAGGATGCAATAACAACTTTATTATTGGATTTGTGTCTTGAGCGTAGTTAACGCGGTTGGACTATATTGTAAGAACCTATAAATAAAGAATTACGAGATATGCCTCAGTTCCTCACGCATTAATTATCTCCATAACTAGTTGATCAATATCAGTTGACCTACAATCCTAAAGCGGGCCTTTGCTAAACACCAACTTACAAATAAAACTAAAGCAATTAATAAGTAGTGTAATCTGCATTTTATATACCACTCAATTCGTTATCAATAAATTCTACGGTGTTAAATTTTTAAATTAAATCCATAATTTAAACAGGCCGCGAATATAAAAAGTCATTACGAACAAGTAAGTAGAAGGTACCTGTTACTAACTTCCGGTTGACATTGACGGAACGAATTCGCCAAGTTCATTGTATCTCAATGACAATGATAACTCTACCATTCAATACTTATTACTTATTTATTATATGTAATTATTAAGATTGGTGATAACAATGATATAATTTTACGGCTTTAATTTTTTTCACTTTATAAATAGGACCTGATTGTTAAATGGAACGGATTATGTAATACTACAGTGATACTTTTATATAAAAACTAATTTTAGTTTGTGTTACCTTAGATTGGCATATTCAATCGATTGACCGCTTCACACTTCTGGGTTATAATCGACCCGAGTTGGACAAGTTTAGAAATTAGCTTATTTTGTTTACTTAATACATTACAAAAGGAAAAAATTACGTTCGTCGCTAAAATTACTTCGTAATACCTTATATATCCTTGCGTTAATAAGTGAACTGATTTGTAATTGATATTGTTTCTGTATTCGTGGACGTAAAGTAGATCCAGAGAGTAGATCGGTCGTCGACATCGTAGTGACCATTTTTATGATTCCTAGACGCATTCACGCCTTGACCGTCATTCTTGTGCTAATGTGGTCAGGTGTCCGTAATTAGACACTTGTATTACTGATGGAGAGTAACAATCAGCGAATTATTACGAGTTATTATTGCGACTTTAGATTACAAGAATTGTTGATGTATCTACTAAAGTGTAAACAAAGTATATCTACAAAATTTGATTAGATCGAAATACGGGGTTATCTTTAATCATAAATGATTCAATAGTTAAATAACATGTAAAAGCACGACTTACAAATAAAGGGTACTATAATGTAGATGAATACATTAATGATAAGAATGCATGGCAA
>DWJN01000785.1:0-21124 GCA_018248895.1 Carystus phorcus
CCAGACCGAGAACAGAAATTTAAACTCATCATTTAAATTTCGGCCTCGCTGGGAATCGAACCCAGGACCCTTCGAACAGCGGTCCGGCGTGGTGACCATTACGCTACGCGGGTAGTGTGACGTAACTAGGTTCAAGAAAAATTAAATGGACCTTTAAAACGTGATTAATAAAGTATTGTCAAAATAATAAACTTCCCAGTTGATTAATAAAGTGGGGACTCTTGATTATTAAGCTATATGTTAATCATTAAATTTGTTAGACAATTTCAAGTTTGACACTAATGTAATTATTCAATATTATTATTATTTATTTACGTCGTTGTTTTCGCCAAATCTTTTAATAATTTTGAATAAGGAATCATAAATCGTAGCTTAGCTCAGGAATATAATACGGTGGCATTGCATGTTCACATAAACCTGAATACAAGCATAATTTATTATTGTTCTTACTTGGTTATACTGTTTTTGAACGAAGCCCAGTATAGTTAATTAAGCAGATGTTTTTTTAACAGAATAGCTAGGTATAGATCAATTGCTGCAATACACGGCTAACTAGGTGTTTCGAAATGTCAAGAAATCTTTACCTAATAATTTGTTAGTCGTTTAGGTCGTAGAATCTATGGTGGAACAATTTCCTCGTTATGAAAATAATAGTTTTTGATATTAAATTTAAAGGGCATTTTCCAATTATAATTAAATTGTCCTCCTGTATTAGCAAGGTATCGTATGTGAACATAATTGATTAACTGCAACCCTAATAAACTACGGCCTGGGGCTAAATTTTGCCGCGTTGCGATTATTGTATCGATTCACACGTATCCCACTAAAGTGATACCTTAACAAAATTTATGTAAACTTAATAAGGTACATTAAAGCTAGGTCAAGAAAAACATTTTCGCTTCTATATACACTACTATATACTATGTAGTATGTCATCTTTTTTCAAATGAATTATTCGTTAGTTTCATACACTGTATTAAATATGTTTGTTATTAAAAAATCTCACAGGATAAAACGTCCGTATTTAATTTAATTAGTACGATATAATTTTACGTAATTTGTATTTGCTGCTTTTTAATTAATGCTGGCACATCGTAGTAGATAACTGTCGTACGTACGAGGCTATCAAGTAGTTTGTTCATTTTTTTTTTAATTATATTAATGAAAAAAATGTAAGGTAATAAACGCTTTCGATACGCTTGATGGTAATAATGATAAATTAGTTCATCACCCAAATAAATACAACGTTTAACCTGAAAAGAATATGTGCAACAGTTTTTCCTATTAGTATTTGCTCTTCACTTCTATTCAATTTGTTCTCTCATGAGCGCTTAATGACTTATAAGTTACATATCCAATGTTGTGTATATGTTTAAAGTTGCATTTAAATTTTAATTTATTTTATATAATTTAAATGCGATATGCCAGCACCTTTGGTGTTGTCAATTTAAAATAATATACATTCAAACAAGCAATATGCACGTTAAAATATTTCGTTTGTGAAAACAAAATATCCTAAAAGCTTGTGCTATCAAAGTAATGTAGTTTAACGTAGTGGTGTAACGCTTATACGCTTATAAATATAATAGTGGTATCGCTTGGGCCTCGTAGAACAAGCCGTCTAGATATTTGTCTCATTTTAACATCGTGGCATATGTTTTAGAGAGAGTTTACAAAGCTAAGGAGTATTTTCGTATATTAAACGCGAAGTTGAATATTGACACAATTGAAATTATGAGTGACATGTATTTTAGATTTAAGCTATGTTATTATAAAATCGCAGAAAATATTGATATCATACACATATAACGATGGGCTGTTTTTAATCTTCGCCAGGTATATATAAAAGCACACGTAGCCATTAATGTCATTGATATTACACGGTTTGCCCTCTTCCAAAAATCTGTGCTTATTGTTTGGGTTGAATTTAAAATAATACTGCTCAAAATAATAGTCTAACTAAGAATGCGGTTGATCCAATTCAAATATCATGGTCTTACAATAGCAAACATTTAATCGAATCCATCTAAATGTATCACTTAGAATCATACATATAAATATTTTTATTTAAAAATTTATTAGTCAAACTCCAATTATGATTTCCAATTTTTTTTTCTCATTAGAAGAGCATGCAGATGACATTCAAGACACTGCCTCTCACCTCATTGTTTGGCAGATTGTAAGCGAATCCTGAACGTACCTGATAGCATGTAGGCAAAAATGACGTATTATTTAAGAAGCGGTACGTTGAGTTTAAATTTTAGTTAAAGCATGTCGCTTGGGGATCGTAACGCACTTTCGAGCTAACACGCAGGGTACTATTAAACGCATGTAGCATTCACAGGCAAGGTGGCTTAATGGACTATTTACATAGATCGTTGCGGTGTCAATATGTTCGCAGTGCGTCGCGTTAAACACTATGTAAATTGTAAGCGTTGAAACGCCGCTATACATTGAATACTAAATATAATTAGTCTTACACGCTTCGCACCTTAGCACGCTCATTGTAAATAAGCCATATATTACGCCTTCAACAGATTACATTTTAATACGCTATCATTACGGAATTGAACTGTTTTCTCTTTTTACGACTAGGTATTAACATCGAAACTAACATGCTCAATAGTACGATTGGAGAAATTATTTATTTGTAGTCGATATGTTTAGTATTTTTATTATTTAGAAGTTTGTAAGTATAGCTAATTTGTGTATTGCTATTAAAGGAACTTGTATGTATTTTGAAAAGGCTAGCCTTTGTCACATTAACATGGATTTGAACAGATTAGTAACAAAATGTGTTGCTGATTATTTATTGTAGAACAAGAGTTCTAAATTTATATTGATAAAGATGTTTCAATCTTGGTTAAAAATGCGTGACAGCGACCAATTCTTTTCGTTTATTTTAAAATCTTTAACAAATTACTAATAATATAGATTAGTAGTAAGTACTTAAATTATTACAATCTAATAATAATGTTCGTTTGTGAAGTTATGTATACATTAATTGCCCTATAAAGATTATCTTACACATTTAATTTTCAGTTCTATTGTTAAAAATAAATGTATAAATTATAACTATTGTTAGTTGCTATAATTTTTGTTTTGTATGTAAATAGCTATTGAAAGTTTGCTGGAAAAATTAAGTATCTTAATGGGCCAAACGAGCTAATTATAACTTCTAGGCCCTTTAGGTTATTTCGTAAAATGCACATTTTACAAGTATCTGTTGTGACACTAAGATAATATTTTATTTTAAAGACAATATTAGGTTTACACTTATAAATATCGGGTAGTGATAACATTTTAAAGTGGTAAATGATCTCATTATCATAGTATTATTATAATATTTTTACTGGACATAAGTAAATTTAATTTAATTACAAAATATTAAAGATATTAAATGGTATATAGCAAATGCATTTGCGTATGGTACATGTGGCACTGCTATGATTTTATGTTTCTTTTTTCAAATGCTCAATCTCGATCGATCGCCATGTACAAAAATGTTGGTATTATTGAAATTAATTCCCTCATTTTATCGTTGTTTATCTGCCTTGCCTAAATTTTTATATCAATGTCAGTCAATTTTGATGTGTGAGTGTAATCGATGATGGCTGTGTGCGATTGAGCGAAAGTAAAAATGTGAGGTACAGAAAATGACTTGGTTTTGTTTCGACAGCGGACTCGGAGATGGAGGATAGCGTGGTGGTCGCTGAAGACGGATCGTCGAGCGGCCATAGCTCGTTGGCCGAGCGCGCGTCCAAGAGCCACTTGATAGTGTGGCAAGTGGCTACCGCCTAACGCAGGGCCAGCCGCGCACGCCTCGACTCCGAGTCAGATTACGTTTATGTGTGTACGTCGACGAAACCGGCGACCCCCCTCAACGTGTAAGTCGTCTGTGAATATTTCATATTGGGGGTGTATCGTTTCAATACGACATCTTGTCACAACCACACATTAAATTCCATCTCGATTTAATACACCCCCAATGATTTGTGTAATAAAAGGATTTTCATGGATTGCAGGTCAGCGTATATTCATTATTCAATTTTAGAGTTTGGTAGTAATACTCAAATTAGGAATTGATTAGTATTACCGCAGTATTGGTCCTTTAAAATCCATTTTTTACCTCCTCACGTCATTGGCGCGTGGTTTAGTCGTATCCGAGTGGACGGCGTGCCGTAAACTCGGTATGTCTAAAAACGCGTAGATACATCTCTAAAGTATTGTGTGTTCATCCCACTTACGTTCACATATCAAACGACGCACGTCATACATTAAACGTTCCTGATTCTCGTGAATAAGAGAGTGCACGGCTCTTCATGGACTTTGAACATTTTATCGATATTCATGTAATCTGTAATTTGTGTGCTTATTTATAGCTAAACGACGCTTCATGAAATTTTTTTGTATCGTTCTTTCAAATTGAGCGTTGGCCTTTATCGGTCATCATATTAGTTGATCAACGGCTACGGTAAAACTACCTGTAGCATAGGCCGTATGTCATACATATGACTGACAAAGTCATCTGATTGCGATCTAGTTGTAGCAGGTACAAATGTTACTTTTGTCCTGTTTACAAACATTAGTTTTTAAGCGTAATCTCATTTAGAAATAATGTACAAGATGTAACCACCAAAAAATTCAGTTTTGTAGTTTTAGATGATAGATAGTTATAGTGTAATATTTATCGGAGATTTTACAAAGGTAGTTAATGTAACATTTCACGCGGTCGATTTATAATGCTTACACGACCGTCGACGTTGTGGGCTGTGGTTGAAATCTGCATCACAATATTATTATATTATATATCTTAATATTATTTAGGTATTATCTTTTGCGAGTGTTCAGTATGTTGATGACATAAAGACTAATAAAATACGAAATGTGATAATGTGTCGCTCGTTGAAGATCGGTGTGTGTTTTTTAATTTTAATGTATTTTACTTTGTGTATTAAACAACTGTATCGCAGATAATTTACATGTTATTATTTAATAAAATTTACGAATCAACTAGCTAAGTATTTAATATATTGACGGGTGAAGACCAGCCTACGTATGGTGCTGACTCAATTTACTTGCTGACAATTTATTTTATTAGAAAACTATAATGGATTTCGACAAACGAACACGAAGCTTATTCGTACGTATAAAATATATTGGATGAATTACGTTGTTTGTGATGTTTCTACTTTTGCAGCTGCGATACAGTTATTATTGTCTATATACGTTTTAAATAATGGTGCAAAAATAATTTAAGGATGTCCATTTACCAATATTATTTATTACGTGAAATCGCCGTGTTCGTTTTTTATTAAATTATAATTTTATGTGACGTGCTATCTATCATTTAAATTGTTTATTTTTAGTGTTGAAATATTTTTATTAGTTAATAATGTTTGTAGAAGACGCCGGTTGGAGAATGTTCAATGTGTACAATGTAATTTGTTATCGCTTTACGTGGCTGAAGTGTGACGTGTGATTGCGTATTTCCTACCGGCATCATCTATAAAACCTAGTCAAACGAGGATAGATATTTATTATAAGCTTATACCGTATCCGTTATCCGCCATTAAATCATTGGTATGTAATTAGTGTGAGAGATCTGCCTTGATTTACGCAGTGGTTTTTTTGCGGGCATTATTCGGATTGGATTAGATTTAAGATGAGAACGCATTCTGTGACCGGTTTATCGCAGATTCGTGTATACTTAAAATGTATATCTAAATATATTAACCTTTTGGCAGTAATCCTTGTTGTGATCATGTAACGTGCAATGTTATAGGTATATAATTTTATTTTAATCTTATTTCGGTATATTTTTTGTACTTATAATTTGAAATGTTACGTATATATGAAATTTAATCGGATTGCGTTTTAGATCGTTTATTTATTCAAAAGATGCGATACATATTTATTTTGGATTGATTTTACAAGGAAGATTTAAAGGCGTGTGGTAGATATAGATATATCGCAAAACGTAAAGTTATTTAAACATAATCGTTACCCGTTATTCTATATTCCAATACATTTCATAGATAACCAATCATGTAACAAGCGAAAATTGTAATTAGTGGGTACATTTTTGTTTGTATTATGCAATCAAATAAAGGAATGCTAATGATTGAATAATTGTTTTATTTTTTCGTCACTATATTAGTCGTATTTTTCCATGGGTACAGTTAATTTTGTGAATTAAAAATATTTTAAGCTTATTCCGATGCTACAGAATTCCGAAGTTTTGATAAGGAATTTGAAATAGTTACGAATATCGTTACTATGGTAACAGTTGTATATCGAAAGATGTGTTAGAGTAAATTTAGGGTGTATTTTTTGTTGAAATACAGATAACCAATAATAATGAAATAATGAATAACGCGATACACTTCTATAAATAGGGCGCTATTCCCAAACTAGAACTTCCTGTGTCATTGGTGTACAGACACACAAAGATTATTACACACATCGAAGACAGCTAGGTAAACTCAGAAACCTACAAGTTCGACCATTGTCAAATTCGTCGTAATGTTATGTTGTTCTTTTTACTTAACAAAGTTAAAGCTTGACGTCAATCCCACGTGATTGTAAGCGGTGAAGACTAAAATGGTGGACGCATTACCTTAGTAAAAGTCTATTCAATCTCTTGAAGATTTCCACATCGTAAGTAACCGGGAACACCGGTAGGCAAGCTATTCCAATTCTTCGCGATGCGCATAACGAACTAAAGATGGATGAATAGGTACTCATAATGCGTAATTCCTCATAATGTTATAGATGCGTGAAATGTCATATCAACAACCTTGCGTGATGGACGTATACTGAATTTATAATGCCCTATCGAGTGATAAAATTACCGGGAGCTAGACATTTATGTGACAGACTTGACAGTAAAAGCTTGACAGTTTTGTCGGGTCTACTTTTTTGACGATTATTCCTACCATACGTGAAACCACTAATTGTTTTCAAATGTTGCTTCGATGCTATATGCTCTTGAACCAAACGCTGAAATATGGATGTTGATCGAAATAAAAACAAACAGTTATTACAGTACAGTTTATTTTTATGAATATTAAAACAAATGTTACAACAAACTAAATAGCAGCAACTCAGTATTACTTTACACTATTAGATACAGCTTTCGTAAACGTAATGTCTGTTACATTCAATGCAAGGATATTTTAACTCATTTCATTGCAAGTACTTCACTGAACTATTAGTTGTTATTAACTAATTAGTACTATGTCATTAAGTCAGTAAACATTTATATGTTTCAACTAACAATCTTTTGATCATGATCCTATTGTTTTATTACTTTCGTATTTTTATTTTATTATTAACACCAAAGATCTCAAGTGAATAAAAGTTCTGATTTTTTTAAACAAATAAGCCCATAAACTGTCAGTAAAGTATATTTACTTAGGTCAAACTAAAACACAGCTATCATAGAATAATGTAATAACATTAATTAAGGTATTGCTATCGATATACAATACATAAACGATATCATATCGATATAAAATAAGTAGGAACAGGGATTTTGAAGTGTTTATCGTCCGTTCTCTATGATCTATCTTTAGTTTATCCCCAAGTCAGTTGCCTAGCAACTGGCAAAAAATCAAAATACTACTTTTTGTTGTTATTACTTTATCTATTACTAATTTCTACAGATGTTATAAATTGATAGATTATTGAAAACGGCCGATAATGAATGACAAAATAAACCGTCGTTCACATGTAAGCAGGCGTAATATAATCAATATTACCTCTATAATTTCATTACAGATCAACTATAATTATGACAATTCCTGCTTCTTAATTGACTCCAAAGGCATATCATGTGAAGTACTTGAATGCTACATAAAGTTACAAAGAAAGGCTTATACAAAAGTATATTGTGAATATTTGTGCATTGAATATCTACATAACTATTATAATACTAATATTATTAAAGTAAATGCCTTGGGCCACAATACTTGGGGAATATTTAAACAATATGCGGCCCGTGACACTAATGCTGCCAGAAACTAGGAAACGGTTACATTGACGCAATTTGCGTATAATTATAACTTACCACTAAAAGGATTAACATATGTTTTATAAATAGATAAAAATGTTATTCCAACTTATTACACGGTGATTTAATTTGGTAATGCATAAATAACATTATATTTGCATAAAATCAATAAATTTCACAAATAAACAATTGGCTACATAACGAAAAAACAACGTAAATTAAAGTTATAGGAGTGCTTAACGTACACAAAACAAAAATACCTTTATAGGTGGATATTCCCTTAAAAGATTGTATGGTAATTGTAAACCTATGACGTAATCTTATCTACCTTTACTTGTAAACCAAACATTGAGTTATATTATATTTCAACAAGATCTTTCAAAAATATTCAGAGACGATTTCACTGCTCTGATCTAGAAGTAGGTACGAAAAGTAAGTACCTATTAAATTTAATTAATTGAGTACAAGGAAGTATTCGGTATTAAATTTATTTGAAATAATTGATAATGTTTTATTTGTATTAAGCAAATAAATATAATCTTTACTTATTTTTAGGGATTTAAAATCATTAGGTAGCTATCTAATCCGCGTGCTGCGTTGAATATAAGATGGAAGATTATATGGAATCTTTTTATTTACCTACTCCAAGTTATATAGTTAAATTATTAAAAGCTTTTTGGAAGTACCATTAAGTTTGTCGATGTCGTCGTAATTTTTGTAAATTCTGACATCTTAAATCTATTCATCGTTCACCAACGAGTGTCTGTCGCTGTGTAGTCAGAACATTTCCTAAAACACCTTTTAGGAAATGTTCTGACTACACAGCGATATACTAAATTATACGTATGATCCAATTATCATATTTCTTTATTATTAGCTTATTCTTTTCTAGCTGATGAACTTATGTAACTATTTGGTAATATTATAGTAGGGTTTGTTTGAAAATGTAGTAAGAAAAGTAGCATACGCGTCACTTGTTAGACATTCACGTCTCCAGATTAACTATATACATATGTTTATATTTAACGAGTGTTATCGTAGTTTCAATAGATGAAGTAATGCACGAGTTCGTACATATAACATTGCTTATTTCGGAGTATTGGAAATCAAAGGATTAACTGGTACATATGCCTACGTATTAATAGGTTGCAAGACAATGGGACGCATCTATTAAAACCACAGAGATATATCGGTGTCGTTGAAATATTCCTTTGTTAAATCGTATGAATTCTAAACATATGTATATTAAATTTCCATTAATCAAACAGGATTCTATATAAAAATAAGTCTATTTGGGATACACGTTCAATGAATGAACTTATTTGATTTTTTTGTTCGGATCTAATATTTTTGTTTTGGTTTACGTAGTTCACACCCAATATCTACGATCGAAATTATTAGGTATAATAAATCGTTTTTAAATACAATTAACTTAGGAGAATCGTTCGCGTAATATTGACTTACAATACACATAGTTATAATAATTCTATAATATTATATATTATATAATTCATGCAAAGTTAACTAACTCTGTAGGTACTTTGGTATATAATAATTGCATAATAGGAAGGAATGATTGAATTAAAAAAATTGACTACTCTTAGTTGGGTAGGTTAAATAAGTTGGTTTACTTAATCGATATATTAGTATACTTAAATTTAGAAAATTACAGTGATAAAGTGGGATGACGGAATGTTTTTTTAACATGGTATCTACAGGATGAAGATAAGAGGTCACGTGACTTAAACGGATGAAAAAGCCTTAAATATGCGTTATACTTGGTCTCAACATTTTCATAAATACCACATTATATTTTAACAAATGTCATTCACACCTGTTTTTATCATTTTTGCATTTAAGGCGCACTTATTATATTAAGATTGAGATCAGAACTGGTCACACATGCGGTTGGATTGTTATTTGTAGGTGACAACCACCCACTGTGCACCTACTTACTTGTACTTATCATTCTGATTGCGATACCTACCTACATATAGCTACAATATGCTGACGTCCTTAAGCAGTAAAACTCGCACTTAGAAGGCAAAGATGTTATTTACTATTTTGCAAATTACATGTACTAAGTATACCTAGGTAAAACTTGTGAACAGATTAATCTTTTTTGTATAGGCAGGATATAAAAAACTCATACATACATGTTATAGCGTCGTTATAGCTTAAAGACGCCAGAATTTTTGTTTTGAATTGTATCATAAACTTAACATTTTAGCTGAACTGATATCGAACGCTTTCGAAATTGGATTGCTATCTGAGACTCGTGTAATTCGTATATTGCAGACTCTGAAACGAGTAAAAAGCGCGCAAGCGCCCAATCTCATCACTAAGTGCTCGTTTCGACTCCAATGTTGGTGAAATTCAAGATTTTACTGCTTTCTTTTGTATCACTGCACACTCACAAAATCTAAGGCAAACTTATTAAATGTATCCGTGCTTACCCTACAGTACCGTTGCTATATAAGTACATACATACTTCTACTCACTCTCACACACTACAATGCATCACATAGTAATAATCACTTCTCTTTCTACTTCTAATGGTCTAAATGTCTATAAACTGTCTTCTGACATTAACTGGCTAGATTATCTAAAGTCTACATTATGACTAGATTATTTATTAAAAAGTGGTAAAACAATTGAAACACTTATATATAAAACAAGTCTTATCCCAAATATAACGACCACTAGCTTGTCCAGTAATATGTATGTAATAAGTACGTATTTTTGAAATAACAATAATTTCATCTTTTAAGCGTGTGTTGTAACTACGTAAAAGTACTCGAGCAAACAAAATTTCAAAATAATACTCGTGTCTCTTCTTTAAATTGAAACATATAATGTTATTTGACAAGTTAGCGATCATTACTAGTTATTTTCAGTAGATATTACCAATAAGCCATATAAATTATATCGAGAACAAAGTACGAAGTTCATATACAGCTTTATTATGTATGTTTTAAAAATAATCATTTTCCGTTTAGATTGACATCGATCATTATACAATTAGTCGTACGAACATTGAGTTGAATATATTCTGGAATTAGAACGATAAATATAAAGGTACTTAAACATTCTTTTTTCTTAATTAAAAATATGTTTCTTTGGTGATAAATTATTAAATACTCGATGTAGCGAATAAATAAAGATATTCGTTGTAAATTTCGATATTATTGCTATCGTTGCTTTATTGCTTTCGTTCACTATTCACTACGAATTAAATAGTAAGATATTATCTTAAATTTTATTACTAATTCAACACGGCTGCCTAGTTTTTTGTATCCGACTCTTATTAAAGCATGTTCATACTGCTTTACGTATAAGATTTGTGGTATAATTGTATAAAGATATTATTAGTAACGGAAAAATATTAATTTTGTTAGTTGTAAAACACCGTATAGCGCTTAATTTTTAATCGGTTATTTAGAAATATAAATATCTTATTTAATTTGTATAATAATCAACATGTTTAGCAACAGCAATGCAGAAACAGTACGGAACCCGTTTTTGATTCCAATCGTTAATGAAAGGTGTGTTTTAGCAATCTATTATTGGTATTTTTCATAAAAACTGCCCAAAAAGCTGGTAGGCTACCTGACATTATGTAGTCACTGCTGCCTTTGTAACCTTGTCAGCTCAGAAAAACATAAAAAATAGCTGAACTATTTTGCCAATTTATATAATAGTAATACTTAAAGCAGACTAAATGTAAAGGTCAGCTTCTTAGGTAATGATGTAAGGTTGTGACGACTTGATAATAGCGAGGAAAAAAGTGAAATATATTCTTATGACTTTTCAGCAATGTTCTTGTTCTGAAACCAACAAAATTGAATCATGTCAATCTGCACTCGAGCATGTTGGACTAGTTATCTCCAATACTGCGAGGAGACCCCAAATGAGGCGGTAACGTGTCTCAAAGGTTGACCTAATAAACCCCAACCCCTCTAGTTCCAAAGTTGTCGGCGAACATTCGATTTAAAAACATGGTAATTTAATATACCTATCACCCAAATTTATTGGTCAGCAAATTGACGGTAGAGAAGCCGTTGTATATAAAATTATTCGTAGTATATTCTTACCTTATCGACATGTATAATTATATGAATTCTCATGGATTACTGCTGCTCCTAATACCTTTGCATTTACCTTCACATATCAATCGTTTTAGTATAGAATAGTTCTAAGCGACATGCGAAATTAAACGTCCGTATCCTTAAAAAATATATCTACTACATATATCACTTCATTGCAGTCTACTCATGAGCCATGTGTACTGTAAGGAATATATTTCGTTATTCGTTTCGGTTATAATGTACTTTTATAATTCCTAATCAATATTGCTTTTCATTGACTATTACTAGTTACCGCTAAGTACTATAAATAATCGACTAATGTCTATTAAGTATAATTATGTTATTAATCTACCGTATGCTATATTATAATATTGCTTGTGTATTGCTATCTTGGACATTGTATTTTATATAATAAGTATCACTGAAAGATTGCTTTTAATTAGACAATTACAACATTTACATTTGTTTGTGCCATTAAGGCAGTTTTGGAACACACCAGTTAAATACTGTCGAGGTTAACGTCGAAATGACTAATATTTGTATTATGTAAAGATATACGAGTACAATACCTATAATTTGAATGAAGTTAATCTTTAAACGATAATAATTTCAAATATAACTCGATCGCTGCGACACAGCTTTGACGACATTGACGACTTGTGTAATGATGCCTTTTTTTTAATTAATTTATGATACTCGCCTGTCGTAATTGTCGACGTTAATTTTAAATTGGAAGTAAATGCATTACTATGAGAATAATCAAAAACGACTAACCATTAACAGATTATGCAGATTTTACTTTCTGATATCGCTGGTGATATTCACAAGTTATCTGCCTACAAAATATTAAGTTTCGTCAGCATAAAATAAACTACACTTGTCTAACTGGGAACGTTCACAAAATGATATATAAATTTTCTTAAAAGAAAGTCTAGCTTGGAGTTCTCTCAATTGAAACTTGTTGTCGATTTCTTTTTCAATTTTCCTAACGTCGCGATGCAAAGAAAACTGTCGGAGCCAACAGTATCTTGCTAAAACATATTCACAAAGTAGCTGACATATCTATCGTTAGATATATTTCAGTTGAGTTCGTTGCTTGAATTTCGCCCGCACAAAATAACACCACTAACAAACATTACTTTTATATATTCGACATGTGTTCGGGAAATTAAAAACTTTATAACAGCGAACTCCGTAAGTGGTGTCTATCAAATTTTGTTGTTTGCTTTATACTTCTACTTACAACTACAAAAATTGTAAAGAAGAAAATTTGGTACACAGGGAAATATTTACATTTAAATGTAGGTATATATTTTGTATATAAGTTGGTTTCGTTAGTATTAATAGTTAAATGTACTTATCTATATAATTACTACAATTACAATAACGTTAATATAAATATTTGAATAAAATATTTCGTCTTATTTTTTTAAAAAGCCGTTCATTGACGAAAGTTTCTACAAAATACTAAGGACTGGATAGCTAGACTAAAGAATAGATCGAAGGGAATAGTATGCTGAGGAGTATACGATTAAGTCTAAAAACTACAGAGAAAGGCTAGAAATCTAAGAGGGTCTAGATAGTTGGAAAGATGAAGTAGCAAAGAAATGTAAAGTTAAAAACTACGTTAACTTATATATAATAATATAATTTTGAAAAAATAAAACCGTATCACAATAATATTACGATAATGAATTACTTAATATTCGATGTCAGATTCGTTCATCGTGTTGTCGACTCCAAAGCACCAAAAATATCTAAAAATCTACAAAATCTTAATAAACAATAAATATTATCTAAGTAATCCTTACAGTAGTATTGCTTATCAAGTTACTTTATATTGCTTTTATTGCGCAACCATCGCCTGTAAAGCATCCTGATGGCCATGAAAATAAATGGTAGTGAATATGAACATTACTCAAGAATAGTTATACAATGTGGCACGCTACGTCTATGACAAGTAGGATTAAGGAATATAATTACTAATGCGGAGGAAAGTGCCTCTCAGCCGCAGACCACTTCAAACTACCCTAAAAACTGACCAAAATTATGACCAATAGTGTGTAAAATTTAATCTTAATAGGAATTTGATGTTCTCAAATAAATCGATCTACGCAATTTTTCAACATTACACAACGTTCGTATTCTATATCTAATGAAATCACTTTTCATCCAATATGAACTTCAAGACAATTTCTCTAGTGCAAAAAACTCCGTTAAAAATACAGGAACTTTGTATTTAAAAAACAGGAGACTTTTAATTGACAGGATTAAATTAAATTCATAGATAAAAAATTGACTCGCGAGGCACTATCTAATAAACTAGGGTTTGTAGTGCCGGCTACATAGTGTCGATGATCGTAGCAGTTTCGTAGCTACACTGGCGACCCAGATCGCTACGGCTCTTCGGAGCTCGACTGATGACGTGGTGAAAACTGTAGCCGGCTCTACGTTCGGATCTACGAGAGCTACAAAACGCTACGGGGATAGAAGTAGGATAAAGTCTGCTGCGTCTACTCGACAGCGGTGCGCGACTTACTAATGACTACGTTATTATTGCTTTTCGAATACCCATTTCTCATCGAGCACCTCGTACTCACATCCTTAGCCTAGTGTTAACGCTACCTTAGTCTATGTTAGTTTATTGCCAGTTATGTTTGACTTGTCTAATAACACACGCTCAAACTAAAGGCATGCACGCTGTTTGATGCGGCGCAACTCGTCCCTGTGAGCCGATCACGGCGCGCACGCCGCCCGTCTGTAACTTTCTATCTTTTATAAATGCATTTTGTACTAACTATTGTGACGGTATTAACTGGTGCCAAGAATAATTTTTTAAACTCGAATTATTGATTGAATTGATTAATTTGTTTAAATATTTGTAAATATAATTTATTAATTAGTAAATCTGAAATGTTTATAATTATATTATATTAATACAAAAAATGTGTTTTGGAAAATTGATAATTGCAATTTCCTACAATCCTATTTATGCTTCTGAAACTGCAGATTTTATGTAGAAATAATTTTGTAATTTATACTATGTTTGATAAGTAAATATATGAGTTGACTACTTTTTAATACACCTAATAAATTAGTGTATCATATATTTTTATACAGCGCCTGACCGTCGACGCACAGAAGTTTGGAAACGGGGTTTAATCCGATCCAAAGCAAAAGTGTGTATAGTTTGTTGAAGTGGGGTGAAAGAGTGTTATCGTCGTGTAATGTGTGTATTGAGGATGTGGGATGTGTGACGGTTGTGGGGCGGCGTGGGACGAGTGCTGCGCGCGGTCGCCGCTAAGGCACTGTCGCGGAGCGGCCGGCGCCGGCGGGCGCGGCGGCGTGTGCGGACCTTCGGACGGAAAGTTTTGGCAAGTTCCTCACCGAGACGGTTGACGCGGCGCGCCCGGGCGCTCCGCCTCCGTCCACTGACGAGCTCGGCGCTCGGCTCTCGCATCTCGACGCTTAACTTACACCGTAAATCTCTAACCTACATTGCGGTTGTAAAAATCACCTACAAAAGATATTAGTTCCGTATTTTGTTACTTCTATGTATAAGGGTATATTTTATCGACGAGTATATACATAATTTAATATTACACGTTATTAGGACGTCTGTCGCTACGGCCTATAGCCGCGGCGGTCGCGGCGCTACGGGGTCGTACTTTATTCGTTGTTTGCGAAACGTTGCTCGATTATGTCGCGACGCGGTCCGATACGACGCGGTGGTACGCAAGGGGCCGCGATCGCGCTCCTATTTTTAAATTTGTAAATGTATAATATTAAACTAACAAGCTAAATTCATATTAATACTTTACGTTAACGATTAAACCATACGTTGTTGGTTACGGTCCCTTATTGCGTCAGCGCCGATGCGCACCTATCCGGTCGCCGAGGCTGGTGCCTCAGATTCCGAAGAATCTTCGTCGCGAACGCACGCCGACTCCTGATGTTTATTGAGGTAGCTCTTTAGCGCGAACGTTTTATGACAACGCAAACATTCAAAATTCTTATCAGAGGAGTGGGTCTGCATGTGCGCTCTTAAATTAGACCTATCAGCGAAAGCTTTCCCACAATGTGCGCACCCGTAAGGTTTCTCGCCCGTGTGCGAGCGCAGATGTCCTTGCAAGAGCCACGGACGTGAGAATAGCTTACCGCACACACCGCATACATGTGACAATTGATGTGTCAGTACGTGCATTGCAAGAGCGGGCATCGAGACGTATGCTTTGCCGCATTCGCCACATCGCTTCGCGGATACGGAGTCCAAGCTCCGGTGTGTCTGTTTGTGTCGTGATAGATTAGATGAAGTGGCGTAGCGTTTGCCGCATTCACTACACGTGTATTTTGACTTGTGTTCGGGTTGTTGCGCGCTCTCCACCGGGGCGTTAGCGTAGTTTCTACGTTTGGAACGGCCGTCGCTTACGAAGAAGGCATCGTAGGTATAAGCGACGGTTTCTCGTGGTTTTTCAACTGTTTGTTCTTGAGGAGGAGACTCAGGCGGCGGGGCCGGCGGTTCGGTCACGGATGGTTCGGCACGGGGCGGCGTCGTCAAGTAGACAGCGTGCTGACTGAGATCGAGAATGGCGTGGGCAGCATTGAGGTCTTCTTCTGGTCGTTGGAGGTACGCACGGTCGCCGAGGCAGTAGGGGCGATAAATGTCCTTCTTTTTGGGTGGCAAGGATAGAAGGGTGCCAGTACTGGTGTAGCACATGGAAAGAGACTTGCCGCTCGCCGGTGGCGGAGGGGGGGAGACAGGCGAAGACTGGAGCTGCACTTGAAGGAAGGGCTGTTCAGTGGAATCAGAGGCGGAGAGTTGCAGAAGGGCGTAAGAGTGAGGCTGTGGTGCCGGCTGAGAGGCGGTGCCGGCGGCCGGGCTCACCTCGCTGGGCAACTGCGCGGTGAATTGCGTGGAAGGCTGCTCCTCTGTGTATCCTGAATAAACAAACAATTACTTTTATTATCCTTACATTAATAATGAACGAAAATATAATAATCATTTACATACGGCCTTATTACAAAACGTGGACTAGCAATGTACCGGTTTAAACTTCTATTAGACCAAGTAAAATAAACCTTGGCTTAAAGTATAGTATGAAAGATAAACCTGTACTTGATAATCGTAGTTTAGACCTCATTTTGTAATAAGGCGGTTAAGGTTTTTATATATTGACGTGGAATCGTATTTGGGTCATATAATTCCATGTGTACTAAAATTCGACTGATTGAACGACGTGATTTGGATAGATACTAGAGATTTGAAGTCAAATTTCATGTTCTTAAATTAGATTTTCGTGAACCACTTAAAAAATTTTCTAAATCAGGTCACATATTGTGTTTCATAACGTGAATACCTACTTGCGTGATATATGTCTCGCGTCGATTTTATGCGATTGACAGAATTAGCAGTTGCGGGCGTGATCAGTACCTGGATGGGTGACCGATAGTTGTTAAAAAATTCTTGAATATTTCCGTACTTCGGAGGGCACGTTAAACCGTCGGTCTCGGTTATCGTAAATAGCAGCCGTCAAGCCTTCGCATATTCAACACTTAGCTTGGCCACTAACTCTTCATCCTCCGCACTGGAGCAGCGTGGTGGAGTATGCTCCAGTCCTCCTCAGTGATAAGGAGAGACCCGTGCCCTGTAATGGGCCATTAATGGGTTGAAGGGCTACTCCAAAACGTCATTAGATATTCGAGGAATTCTACAAAACCGGTAATTCTGTTTGGTTAAATAGATTTAAAAAATGTAAAAAATAGCTATTAAAGCAAATGACAAAAGTGAAATAAATACTAATATTTAATTCAATTTTTAACCCGATATTACATAATGGAGAATCATTACTGTGCTTCCAATAACACTTTATAGACTCGTACAAAACCACAGTACGCTTATAATTAAAGTTGAAATATCTCACGCGCATAGGCATAAAAGTATTGAATGAATACTCTTATTCTTTATCTTTGAAAATTTGTTAAACATGTCACACGGGTATTTATTTTAAAATTAATTGTTGCCAATTTGCATTTTATCCAAATATTTGATTGTACTACCCACATGTGTTTTGGTTATATACAATATGGTATATTCTTTATCTATATATTAATACGTGAAGCAAAAACTTTGGATACTTTTTTACAAAAATTGCGCGGACGGAGGAGTATGAAATTAGACACACTTATATTTTACATGTACGAGTAGAAGTGCAGAACGTTAATATTTTGATATAATATGCAGTAGAAGCATATGAAATTAATAAAAATAAACATTACACACACTACCATTTATTTGATACACATACAAGCGTAATAAAGATATAGCACATTAATTGTTTACGTTTATATTGTCGATGTAAAGTATCGCTTTGACACAAATTAAGTACCTGTATCTTTTTATTCAACACAGAAATATTTACTTTTGTTAATTTTATTGTCACAATCATATTCTCACTATCACCCTGGTTTAACTGAGAATACCATTAAGTCCGCCCTTTGTAAAATTTGACTTCTGTGTTCTTTGGAGATCCCGGAGCCACCCCTTACGCGTTAGTTTCTTCTCGAGGGTTTAAGGGGGTTTTAGTGGGTAGAAATCCTACATCACCCGTCGAGTATCTTTTAGAAGATTTCCCTCTCTGAAAAAAAGGTTAAAAATGTTAAAATAAAAAAAAGAAAGAAAAAATATATTATAAATACTGCAAACATTAATAAAATCTTATAAAAATAATAAAGAATTTTTAAGGAAGTGGGAAAAATAACGTTGAAAGATTCCCTTTGATAGACACAGGTCTAGCCAATAGAGACTTGTCAAAGAACATTTCTCTAATTTAAACGAAATAGTTTTGATTTACTTTATTTTTTGTAACATTGGCAATATACTCCCCGCATTTCCTTCCTATATATCAGAATTTCTTATTCCATTCTACTTCTCTTTCGCACACTAAGATCCTGTGTGATTGTCTCCTAAGAAAAAATATATCGTCATAAAAATGAGTTTATAACTTTAGAATACGCACTTCGCCTTTTTCTCGTATATATCAGATATTCTTACTTCTACATCTCTTTTCTCCACTAAGATTCTTTGTGTATTTCTCCTAAGAAAAAATACTCATAAAAATGACTTTATTAATATTGTAATACAAATAATATGAAATATGAAAAGAGTGATGAAAGTTGATGAAGCGAGAGAAGTATGTCAGAATCGTAGCAAATGGAAGGAAGTTGTCTCTGCCTACCCCAAAGGGAAAAAGGCGTGATTATATGTATGTATGCAAAGTTCAACACGTTCTAGAAGAAAGTGCGGAAGGTTGAACAACTGTCGTCGAAACCGGAATGTATTAAAAAATTGTGTTCAAAGTTTTGATGCTAAAACGATAGCCCAATAGTCGCTTTGTCAATACAAAAGAAAAAGCAGACTTCAATTAAATACGCCGTAATACATATTCGAATTCTGAAATCAGACATCAAGTAAATGCCCATTGTTAGGGGTAAATCAAAAACTAATCGTCAGATGTCGCTCAAATTTATATAGCAAAACATGTCAATCTTAATAAATCCATACAAAAAATAAAATAAAAAGGAATTGAGAACCTTTTTTTTGAAGTTGTGTAAAAAGGTAACTTTTTACTCTTTTTTCGTGGGCGGGAAGTCGGTGGTGCCTTCGGTGTTTCTGACGTCTACGTCATCACTAACTATAAAAAAGGTAGCTGTTTGTGAAAAATCATATGACTATGTACAAGTATTAGATTAATTACACTACACGATAAAAGGTCAACAACCTTCAGCTGTTCTAACATTATTCAGCAAGATGCAAGGGCAAGTCGGTTCAGACTTTATAATTAATCGCTTTAAACACTTTGAAAGGTAACAAGCGGATTCAGCAGTTGTTATCCGGAAACATAAAAAAACTATTTCTATCGCATTGAATTATGAACCTAGGCCAATCTCGAGTCCATTTAAAAACACAGTTTTTTTTTTATAAAACCAGTACAGCCCTCTAGATGTTCAGTTAAAAAAGGGATTTATTTACTCCACCTATATTAATATTATAAATGTAAAATGTAAGTTTGTTTGTTATGCTTTCACGCCAAAACTACTTAATCGATTATCGTGAACTTTGTAAAAACATTCTTAGAAGTATCAAAAAGCACATATGACACTTTTTATTAACAAAATATATACTCGTATATTTAAAAAATATATAGGCACTAATCTTAGATATTTATTTAAGAGCTACAACGCGAGCGAAGACACAGGTAAAACCTACTATAGAGATAAAAAAAATGAAACCAGTTAAGTCTAAAAATAGCTCAAGCCCTTTCATTACTCAGAACGGACTACATGCCTGGTGCTACAATAATTTCTAGTAAAGCCATGACATTTCTTATGGATCATATTGCGTCACTATCGGTATTTGTACAATACAACCTCTTTCCTCTTGCTCAATATTGCAATTCAACAGTTACTCTACAAGTGTTATATTATTTTTATAATTACTCATTTATTCTATATGTGGAAATAACCGGTGGTATTTATGGAGGAAGACTGATCGAAATGAAACATATTGAACGAATATTTGAGTAACGTAAAGAGATCCCACTTTCAGTTGAAAGACATCTTTATTTTCGAAATCCTCAAGTCCTCAAAATTGAATTCAAGTTTTCATCTTTGCACTAAAACTTTATTTTTAAAGTAAGTAACAGGAAAGTTTAAAAATAAATTTGATAAATTGTTTTTATAAATTATTCTGATATTTATAACGCAATTATCCTTGTAGCTATTTTATATTATGATATTTTTATTTTAAAGTATTTTCAACGTGTTCGTATTTTAAACTCCGTACAAATCCAAGTGCTGAGAACGCGTGCTCTGATTCTTCATATTCGGAACTTGAGACCGTTGTAGAAAACTTCGATAGGATGAGGAGTTTAATTTACATAACATGTACCGCCAGTTTCTGAAAGGCTTGTCAAAATTTTGTTCATCTAACACGCATATTAACGTGAAAGTTCTATGAAGTCAA
>DWJN01000786.1:0-21124 GCA_018248895.1 Carystus phorcus
CTCGATGCGGATCCCTCCTCGATTGCGATGAATGGACTCAATGAGGGCCTTCAGCCATCTGCGTGATCAATTGATATCAGCACGGACTCCTTACTCGGCCTTGCTTGTTTTACGTTCGATTTAATCTCATAATTCGTTTCGCTGCAACATCAAATTTGGAGTTTTGCTATCGATGCCTTTTAAATTGTAATAGCAATGTGAATGGTAGAGGATAGAATCGCAATACATCGTCACAAAGAAAAGGGTTAAGTCATAGTCCACCACGTTACCCAAGTGAATTATGAATTATCTAAAATACATCTTTGAGATTATTATGGACTTATATCTTAATATATAAAAAGTGCGTGTCACGGTGTTTGTCCGCGATGGACTCCTAAACTAGGTAGGTACTTAAACGATTTTAATCAAATTTCGCACACCGTGTCCAGTTTGCTCCAACTTGAAAGATAGGATACCTTACATCTCAATTTATAGTCGCAATATTATTTTTATCTTATGAGGAATTAGTTCCATAAGATTCTAACAGATGGCGGTGTAAGGTATTTAATTGGTAAAATTGAGTATGTAAACCTTAGTCACAGCAACGGGTGGCCGGGTCTACCAGTATATTAATAAAAAGCACCTAATTTGAAAAAAAATAGAAGGTCTAAATTTAAATTATCCATGCGGGCTACAGAACGCCGCGTTCACGGAACTAGGCAATGTCCTATATATTATATACATTTTAATCAAACGTCGATTAAAAGATGCAAGTTCTCCAACCAAATCATACTCAATTATTCACCGTGCCCTAAACCACTCGAAAAAATCCAATCAGCATAACTCGTCACTCTAATATCGAACCCCAATCTGCGAACACTTATCAAATCGCTTTATGCATAGATATAAGGTAAAAAATGCAAGGGAACGTTTGCCTTTGTATTATTAAACTTTAAGTCTTATTTCGATAGGAATAGCAGGATGTTTTGTTTTATTGACTATTGTAAGGCCTTGCCGGAACATAAAGCTGAGTGGTTTACTTAGAATTTAAAATATTCATAGCTTGTACTGGATCGTATTTAAATATTTACATAAGTGTCACGCAGCGTCAGTGACGTTTGTCGATAAAATGTATTGAGTGGAAAGGCTGAGTAGAGCGTTTCTCCACTTAGGGAGGAGCGGTGTTACCAGATGGAAATATAATCCCATTATTTCACATTAATAACTGCTTAAAAGTATTTGAGTTTTTATTTTGTTAAATGAAATGAACGAGATAGGAAAGACCTATCGTACTACTATAAAACAATTTATATTCACATATAAAGCGCCAAAAATAACTGAAATATAAAATCTTACGACTTTTTTTTTCTCTCAATAATTTCCTTAATACATATTAATATGTGTTTTTCATGACTTACAAAGTACTGTTTTAAGCATTTTAATTAACTGGTGAATAGAAATAATAGTCATTAAAATTAATTTGTAATTTTTACAGCAAACCTTGTCCTTTATTTCAATAACACTAAAATGAAAATCTGAAAAGATATTGAGGACGCGTTTAAATATAATAGTAGTACATTTGGGAAGAACAGTTACAAAATCAACAAGAACGTTTGACATCGATACTTCTTTCGAGACGTTAACACGTAGTAGGCAGGGGGCGCTGCCTCGCTGCTTCCACTAAGCACCGTGTATTTGAGCCATAAAAAATAATGGATCTGCGAATCGTCGAGATATGCACGGAAATATGGAGTGAGGTGAGCGCTCGAGAAATCGTAATGGCATCACGAAAATGGGGATTAGAAAACGATCGACTGGAAATCGATTCGGGTTATGCAAAGATACACAAAGCGACGCGAAAAATATTGCTAAGATTGAAAAAACATGTTCAAAAATTGTATATAGGAAAGTAAGATTTCAATTTTTAAATATAAGATACTAACATGCACCTCAGTTCATTTAAGACCGAAATTAAAAGTTATTAAAAAAATTCATGGAATTAGGTTGGAAAAATACTGTCCCAATTGAACCTTACGTAGGATTTCTTAGCCTCTAACTATTATTATTATAAGCCATTTCGACTTTTGCAAATAAATAGTTTTTAATAGCCCCTATATAATAATAGCAGAGTTTAACGTAAGAAGAAATGATTATATCACATAAAAATATATAACCCTGTATAAACATCGCGGCAAAATGTGTTTTACGTATACTAGAATACGACCCTAAAAATCACTATTGACATATATTTCAGTAGCACGAACATAGCAAACTAATTACGCTGGGAGCGTTTTACAACACGCGTATGCCGTAACGTTCAGCGGCCTTATTTCAGGTAACGTGTTTGCACGCGGCGAGCAAACATATTCGCTTAAATGACAGCATTCCTCTTGAAAGCTACTTACAAATGTCCGGCTACGTGCTTTTATGAAGCACTGATAGTCTGGAAATTAATGAAAGCAACCCTTAGAATATATTATTAGACCCTTTATTCTCATAATTACAAGCCCTGAAGTTTATGTTACAACTAAAACAAATTTTAAAGTTAGAAAAATATTACGAAGCGACATTCAAACAAAGATTTCATTAAACAAATTCATTTCAAGCAAAAGATATGTCCTCGGATTCAAACTAGATTGACGTCATGTTATATTTTTAAAACCTATTTATGAGCATTATGACTTATCTGTAACTAAATGGGAGAAATATACGTATATTACTCATGAATTTATTTATTCTTAAATGTACTCTGTATGTATGTTGGTATGTGTACTAGTTTGATTCTACTTACATCAAAAATCCTACTAATTTGTCAGGTACGGGACACATTAATACCTTTTGGTCATATGTTATTTTAACCTTATATTAAGTTAGATGTTTATTTTATAGCATATATGTATCAGACATATCCCGACACATACAAAACAAGCGTATATACTCGTAGAACCTTTATAATGTCCAAGTAATTCGTCTTAAGTTATCGGCAAGCAAACAAAGTTGCGGCGGCCGGGGAGCGAACCCAATTATCTCTAATGAAGACAATGATATAAGCGCGGTTATTGATCTAGATTTAAATTTCATGACGGGTCAGTCCCTACGATGTGCGAACCCTTAATGCTTCTTGCTGAGTTTCGATACAACGTTGCGAAAGTCTTGATCCGTGTAAGACGGTAAATTAAAATTTTGTACCGTAACTCAACCGTTTCAAGCGCACATCACATTCAATTAGGATTCGTTCCGTTCCGTGAAAGGCACATTTCGTGGGAATTACAGCTTAGCAATTAGCTGTTGATAACACATATTTATCAGAATTTTGGGCTGCATAAAAACTTGCGAAACTTGAGTTGGTCATTAACCCCTACACAAAACGAAAGAACAATACGAAGAGATTTATGCCCTGTATCATTAATCTGTTAGTGTCAATACTGTTTATATTTTATTTAAAAAACAAATAACGCAACAAAATTTAAAAGCAAGAATCCAAGTTTAGCTTTTATTAAACGATCATAATAATCACATTACATTTCTTATTATGTTTAACGTTTCTTTTTACCGAAGTACGTTTTTACAACTCCTAAAGCACCGATCAAGATTCACGAGTCGAGCTCTACCCAAGTTTAATGTCCACTAACTAATTTCTTATCCCCAAAACATAATATTATGAACCAACATACACACGAACAAACGTCTGAAATTATGATTAACGAGCGTACACACACATAAAACGGGAACCTTTGTGTACATTTACTTAGAGAATAGATCACCATGTCAGATTAAAATAGACTTCGTCTAGTTTACGAAGATCAATCAATAGGTACTTGTGTCGGAGAATTCAATTTTTAATGTTACTCGTACTCTAATTACGTAATTTTTATATAAATTAACAATAGTTTAGCACTTACAATAGGTATTAATTTCTTTCATTCTTCGTAAAGCTCTTTGATATTAATTTAAATTATAATTACCTAACACATACTGACTGTTTTCTCGTTCGATCTTCTCGATCTCGTTTTTATATTGAAATAGTCATAACTAGTGACTACGATAATGCCGTTATATTATTTATGGCACGCTTTGAAAGGCGTTATTGTGTATCGATCGATGAAGGCACTGGCAATGAGTTCTCATCGGAGGGCGAACACTTCCTCTCGTTAAGATGTTAATCATTTTGCATATTAATTTGATTCAGAACGTACGTAGCATTCGCGAAACACTTGTACGAATCGTATATCAGTTTGCATTTGTGATTTTAATTAACGCGACGTTTAAAAGTAGGTCGGATATTTAAAGTGGAAATATTTTGTTAAAGTTTATATTATAAATGTGTAATTAAATAAAACAGGATGTGTTAAATAAGTATGTTTTAGTTGTTGGGTAAGTGCCGCTTACTTTTTTAGATACGTTGGGTATTTTATCGAACATAAATTATGCTGAGTTAGAAATTCACATGTATACATATACCTACGATTAAAAAAAAACTCAGTTTGAAAGAATACAAATTATGTTAATAAATTTATGTATATAAAAGGAGAAGTAGTGTCTGATGAACTCATTAACGTCAAGACCCGAATATCCAAAATCCTGCTAATTCTTGCACGTAGATTTATATTTTAATATAAGTTCAATTTGGTCTCAAATTTCTACTGGATAGTAAATAAAGAATATTAATATTTTCGTATTTAAGTTGTAATGTTAATGTAACTATAATTATAAGTAACTTGAAGTTTTTCATAGAAGTAGTTTACCACAATCACTATAAACCATTTTCAGGGTTTTTACAATTTTTCTGGCAAAAAAAAAGGATTTTATTTTTACTTTCAATAAAACTTCAAATTTGTCAAATAGTAAATAGAATCATTAATAACTATTTATAAGATAATTTTCAATTACCGCAGGATAGAAAATAAAAACGAATGAATTGCATTTTAAGTAATTGCTAATAAAAAAATATATTTTACATTTAACGTGAAATAAGATTATTAAAAAATCAACACTTTCATTCTGGTTAAAAATCTCATAGGAACTTTATGGGAGATTCTTCATTTTAACGCAACGATTATAAAATCAGTAACAAATACTTACTGTTTGTCCCGCTCTCACTAAGTTAGCGCGATTCTTATCCATTCCGAGACG
Organism: Carystus phorcus; assembly: GCA_018248895.1. Taxonomy (NCBI): domain Eukaryota; kingdom Metazoa; phylum Arthropoda; class Insecta; order Lepidoptera; family Hesperiidae; genus Carystus; species Carystus phorcus. The sequence goes on from DWJN01000786.1 coordinate 5,113, forward strand.
TAACACCTAAGCGCGTCGCCTTAACGCAGATCCGATTCACTAGAGGCAGCTTAGCTTATCGTACGCCTGATACGAAGATTAGTCTTCACGAGATCTTGAGGCTTATTAACGCCTCATACACTTTCATCTAGCTAAGCAGTGTCAAGCTGTACTATACAACCTACAATAAACTGTATCCAACAATTGAAATTTAACTTAATGTGATAATTGAAAACCGTTTCTTTTTTCAAAGTTTGTTTCAAAAACATTATCAACCTTCTCTTGTTTTCTGACAACGTTAGTCTTATATCAATCACAATAAAATTATTTTATAACACAGGCAAATCTGTTTTGGAACAAAATAATTTTATCTCGATTAGTAATTAGCAAACTATTCTTGCGAATACTAAATTGTTCTCACCTTATTCCCTCTAACCTTATACTGTTACAATAACTATAGTTATTACAGACATTAAAGATAAAGAAAGTAAGTTTTCATAACCATTAAAATCTGTTAAGTAGTAGTAAGTTGTGATAAGTATAAATACACATTATCAAAGGTAACAAAAACTACTCGCCAGATGTCGCTCAATTTGAATGGAAATGCTGGACAAGCACCAGCTTTCGATTTAAGAAATCAAAATCGGTAATAAGTTCTGGGTACAACTACGTCAAGTCGAAGCCAATTAAAATACAGATTACTAAGGATAACTCAAAAACTCCAATTAAAATGGGACTACACAACAATCAGCACCTTTCTATTAACAAAATATCATCGAAAACGGTTCACCCACTCCAAAGTTCTGAGGTAAGAAACATAAAAAAAAAGAAAATATACCGTCGAATAGAGAACTCTTTATCTTTTTGAATTGCAATTTAAAAAAAAATATTATAACAAACATGCACTATTTTAATTCCGTAACATACTAATCAATCAAATTTCCTGTACCTTCCAGATCGAAAAGATGTGGCATTTTTTAATCGAGTTTGAGTATGCGAAGCCTGGTAGGTTCTTCCCTAAAAATATATGCATTATAAACATCAGATACCCAAGCGTAACTAGGATGAGATAGGCACATTCATAAACTACAAGGCAGTACAAAAAAAATCATGTATCTCGAAATTTGTGTATTAGTGTATTTATTAGTTCAAAAGATGTGCTGAGGAGTTTCTTTCGCCCTTTCTTCTACTCGATGTAAAAGCCTTTCCGAAACGGGGGTATAATCAAAAAATGACATGCATAAGTTTATTAAAATAATACCTAAATTTTGAATTTTAACCAAAACTAAACATTTTAAATTTACATTTTATATCAAAATTTCGACCGACTCACTCAGAGCAGGGTCATAGCTAGCATCGTCAAAAAATTCGTTAGTGACCAGTTTTAATGGATTTAAAAAAGATGAAGTTCTCAAATCGACTGCATTTTTCCGATTTGGTTGATTCTTTTTTATAAGAAATCTGTTGTTTGTCATGTGGTTCTATATAAATTTGAGTGACACCTGTAGAGTCATTTTTGAGTCATATTTGGCGCGAGTGACTTCGGAATCGGTTTAATTAATACGGCTCTTTAAGTTGAAGTCGGTTTTTCTTTTGTTCATTAACAAAACAATTGTTTCGTTTATATTCAAAATGTTAAAAATTCATGACATTACAATGAATTTCTGCAAGAGCTATGTTTCACGACTGTTATTTAAATGTATATTATTTCAAATAGCAAAAGGCCTTGGGAAGCAGCAAGCCCGTGAAAGATTTAGACATAATAACCGAAAGTATGAACCAGCTAAGATTTATACACAAATCCCTATACATTACCCAGCGGAACAATAAAGTAAAAAACAAAACATCATTTCACACTTCCCCACACGCAGTTCTTAAAAACGAGAAGTAGCGTTACATTACGCTGCTCGCCCCGGGAAAAGCAATAAAACAAAGGGAAAACCCGCGCCCGAACAAAATAAAATCTGAATCTGGGAACTTTCTCGAAGAAATAGCTACATTTATCATATACTTTACATTGTAAGTTTGCTACTTACTTTTTATCACTAATGTACTCTACGTCTTTATATTGCAGTTTGCACATAGAAAGATGATATATACCCCTGTCTCTATCGTGAGATCAGTTTTCTGGTGCTGTATTAAAAGGATTCTGTAAAACCAAATGTCGTTAATTTGTTATAGGAAACCGGTTTTACAAAAATATGTAACATAATTGAGCCCTTTGGATTTCCACCACGTATGGACGCGATGATTCGCCCTTTGTAAACCCTAACTTTTAGGATGCTAAAATCAAGAATAAATAATTTAACTAAAAATAACCATTCTAAAGACATTTTAAACATAATTTTTGTTCTGTAGATTGTATAACTGAAATAGATTTAGAAAAATTAGATAGTCCGTTATAATATTCTTATACTGTTTGGATAAAAATATCGGAATAGATTTACGTCGAGGAAAATAAACGTGGGTACTCAATTTATTGTTATTAAGCCTGTCCCTCGAGACTAGGACGAGTAGGTCACTGTATACACAACATACCGACAGACTAAATAAATTAATCGATTGACCTAAAATTATTGACATACTCCAACATAAAATAACATACAATACAGCGACAAAATACAATACGATACAATACATATACTACTTTTGCAATACAAAGATTGCATACAATGTCGCCTATTCGCGTGTCTTATTTGATTACTATATTTTGCTGTCAATAACTAAAAACTGTCTATTAATGAACTGAATAGCTTTATTATAGTATAACGAACACAAGTATACTCGTCGTCTTTACAGATCAGTACGATAGTAAAGAAGACTAGTTCTCTAATATTCAAAATATTTTATTTAGCACAAGTTTATCGTCAGACCGCCTATCTATTTAGCTCAATTTAAACTCGTGCCGTGTTATAGACTCGAAGAAAATGTCTGAAAGACACATGAATGATCTTATAGTTTTTATACGGTTTATTGATTTCATCAAATGCATGGATCAATTCTTTAACCCCCCTATTATATGGATAGATTGTATAGAATGAATAAATCAGTGTGCTATTGACTACTGCTTTAACAGTCGATACCCGTTCCCTTTTTTATACACTGGCAATGAAAAATCTATTTATTTATTTCATGTACACAAACACTTAAGTCTAAACATTTCTTTTAAATTTAGAACATAGGCACTGTCTTTTTTTTCTCTATTTTCTCCACCAATGCATTACTAATGTATTTTCCTTTGCTTGTGTCACCTCGATTGCTCGATGTTAGGTTTTTGAAAATAAATGGAACGGTAATCCATGTAGTAAATATAGTACTGTAAAAATCACATGTGTACGAGAAGATAATTTAGTGACACGTGAACCGCAGATTGATGAGCCACCGTCCAATATCCCAAGGGAGTGCCTATTGCCCTATATTTCGGCAATGAAGATGGCAGCTGCGAAATTTTGCCACTAGTTAAAAGCTTTTATTAAATATTACGGTCGTTTTCTTTAAAATCTAGTTCTAGTTTGATCCAACTTGAAAGGTAGAATAGCTTACATCTCAATTTATAGTCGCAATATTATTTTATTGCAAATAATTTGTTTAGTATCTTACAAAGAATTACTTCCATAAAATTCCAACAGATGGCGGTGTAAGATAATTAATTGACAAAATTGAGTATGTAAATCTTAGTCACAGCAACGCGTGGCCGGGTCTACATGTAAAGTATAATATATATAATCATGCTTTCAGCAACTCAATTCACGTTTGACAATAGATTTGACAGGTTATTAGGTAATGTACAGACAGCGATCACTTACAGTTTTATTATTGTATAGATAATTTGCTTAGTCAAGATGTTTTTAAGGTTAAGTATTTGAAAAAAATTGTCATAATTGATATTAAACCCGTATGTAAAACCTAAATTCCCAAACAAATAATCATTTAAACAAACGAAACTATGTATAAACAGATAATAATAACTAAATAATAAGTTTATAATTAGTTTTAATATAACCGTAGCACTATTAAAATCAACTATTTACAAATAAAAAATACTTTATTGTGCAAACTTTGGTTTAGTTAATCCCTGTTCCATCATTATAAAATCTTCATATAAATATATAACCATTATTATAAATCATTCTTGATTAATCAAAATATTTCATCGACTTGAATAATATAATTGGGCAACTCTATTGCTATGTGTGCTAAATACATATACCTACGTACATGTATATTTTTGTATGATAAAAAAAATACTGTACGATCGACAATTTTTAACCCAAATTCCTGTATTAGGTTACGGCCTATAACTAAATATAATTATAACAAATGAAAATCTTCAAAAATCAGCCCATTAAATGATTTTCCTCCAAAACATAAATTACGATTTTTATGTACATGTACACAAGTCTAATATAAAAACCGCTCCTTTTACAAAGTCAATTAATAGTAAATGTGCTAATTAAATTCTACGAAACGTGTGGTTCTAGGGTTTCTTAACTAGATACAATTTGTTTTAATATGGCCTTTGAATACAGCGTAATCAAAATGTTGGTATTGATGAAAATAAGCAGTAAGATGTCGACAAAATAAATTAATTCTTTGCCACAAAATTATTAATTAAACACGAACAAGTTATCTCAGAGCGACACCTAGTGGCTACTGTTCTCTTTTGTATAACCGTCTTTTCATCGTCAAAACTCATTTCAATTAATTTTCCTAAAAGTAAGTAAATGATGTGCCCTTTAAAGGCGAGATATCATTAACACTGCGGGCGGGTGGAGGCAGCAGCCGCCCTCCATGCGAATATAATGGATAATGAATATCATAAAAAATATTTAATCAACACTTATTCTGATTTTTTATTTTAAACTTGTTAAAAAATAATAAGACAAGAACAGTTAAAAAATACCTATAAATTTATCATAAATAATAGAGCTGTATTTATAAGTATTCGAGTGGTATCTTAAATAATAAATAAACACTTAGACGCTATATAACACGTCCGCGCATCGTTATAAGTATTCTCTTTTTAAGAAAATTTACTAATCAAAATAGAGAAACAGTTATCTATTACACGCACATTCGATTGACAAACAGTCATGAATGACAGGTGAATAGATACATATGGGTATGTCGTAGGGCAATGTTAAAAACCTAGACCACTTCCCGCCAAATGATATACAAATTAAACTCTGTGCAACGATTTCCAGTGATTTACTCGTAAATCGGAGGAAAATGAAAGAGGGAAGACGAAAAAGAAGGGGGGGGGTGATAGATTAGTTTAGGAGAGTCTAATAAATCCACGCTACGTTATGTCCCTGTTTCTAATAAATATAATCTAACCTAACCTAACCTATCCCACATTATTTATTCGGCCTACTCCATTTTACTAGATATAAGTTGTTTATTATAATACTTGTTATACTAGATACGTACTTTTAATATCTAATAAATATTTTATTATAACATAATTATTATAAACACAGTTAAGGGATTTCAGAATTAACTTACTTTCTTTGGGAAAATCACTTCTCCTATCACCCGTCTAAATTAAGGATTTGATCAAATCTTTGTTTTTGATCATTTGCTTCCAACATATATTCCAGTTATTAATTCAATAACAATTCAAATTCAACAACTTAACGCTTGTAATGTAAACTAGTCTTATGCAAATATCATATATTAAAACTAAAATATTCTAACTACATTTTAAACATTTAACCTGAAAAGGTAGTTTTTATTTTAAGAGCTTCATTTCTTTATAAAAACAGATCCATGTTTAGTAAACGCTTCACAGCCATGAATAACAAAAATATAAAAATCCCACCCTCTCGGTCACCCGCCACCCCATACCCATGGGAGAATCATTAGGAAAAAATCGTGTTGATGGATTTAATTACAAAAAATAATTATTCGTAAGAAAGTTGCCTGAATAAACTCGTAGAGCGGGTTCTTCGATTCCTCCCTTAATCGGATTAATTTACTTTTAAAAAGCAGGGGGGGCGGTTGTTGTAATTAATGGAATGATAACATTACCCACCTCGCGGTTGACGCCTTTGGTAACACAATAGCCCGGTGCTCAGAATTATTTGAAAACATATAAAAGTCTCGGTATAATAAACGTAAACCTCTCTTGTATATACCCGGTCCAATTTATCCGTCTCTTTTATCACGATTACTGAAAGCGAGGCACGGAAGGCACCTATCACAAACAAGTATACGATTTACTGGGAGATTTTCAGGTAAACAATCTAGTATTTGTTTTATCCTATCAGAGTGGTAGTAATTAGAAGAAAAAAATAACACTATACACTCATAGTCGTACAAGGATTCAACATGTATACCAGTTACTAATCCATACATACGAGTATAAAGACATGAACACACACACCTGGACCCAGGACAGAAATATGAAATTATCATTCAAATCGCTGCTTCGCTGGAAGTCGAACTCAGTATCGTCCAGTCTAGCTAAATTCCTCCTCACGGGTCGTTAGTTAATCGAAGTTTCAAGTGCGGGTCGAATCTGAACGCATAATTATATTTTCTTAAATATGTATATTTAAAGAATAATCATGCCTTCATTCAGCATTTCAGTTGATGACGTGTCGCTCTCAAAAGTTAGCGAAGACTGTTAATTTTTAGGTTTGCTTCAAAAGCAATTAATGCATTTTTTTTTACTTATGTGTTTTAATTACACACAAGTTTTGAAGTGTTTTGGACTAACTTATATTTTTGCGTGGTTGCAACTGTAATCGCTATGGTCATAAGTTAACCACAGTTAAACGTGTTGAGGCTTAATCAATATTCATAATTATAATACGCTCAACTCAAATTGAGTCCCAACAATCATTCTTTCTGATCACGTTACTAAAAAGGAACAAGCACAAAGTCATAATATAAGGGTTCACCTAGTTCTGTACCACCCAGTTTATTAATGATGATGCTCGTATTTAGTCCTACTTATTTCTACTCGATTTATCATACTTTTGCCATTGTTAAATCTGAAAAATAGTAACAAGTAGATTTTGACAATTAATATCAGGTGATTCGTCTGCTATTGATATCTTAATTATATTATAACGAAAGGCATGTTAAGAAGAAGTGGCATGAATATATCTTATGAATATTACCTACCTACAACAAGAAAAATATTATGAGTTTTGAAACCAGAATAAACGAGATTTATATGATGAGATGGAAATTATACATTTATATTATAAAATTGGATTAAAAATGGCTGCACTTAGTATTCTTACTTTGTCATGACAATCAAACTTGTGTGCCAAAATGAGGATTTGGAAATAAGATAAATTTTACTCACAAGATTTATTTACAGCCAGACATCAAACAGACGTAACTAAAGAAAAGCTTGAAGAAAAATCTTTCAATGAGATACTCTATAGAGTGAAAAACATAAAGAAGATCGAAAACGCTAGTTGCATCCGAAATTGGAATGATGGAGTTTTCTGAAACAGCCCTATGAGAAGCGTTTTTTCCACTCCGTTACCGTACAGTGATCTGTTCTGAACGCATCTCCACTGACGCAAGTCATATAACATGGAAGGGTTCCTGGTATCCAGTGTTACTTGAGCTCTCTAATTTGAAGTTTTCGATTTACCAAATCTTATCTCCCTTACTTATATATGGGAATAAAAGAGGACAAGAATAATAAATTAATGCCAATAAACTATTTTTGTTTTGTGCAAAGGGTTCGACTCGCCAAGTCATCGTCGGTGATTTTTAAATGTTTTGTCGACCCTTTAGTTAAGATTAACATAGTAAAGTCGTAGAACCGCGGTCGTTTATTGTATTTACAACAAGAAATTCAAACCATTGAAACAAAAAATTTAAATGACCGTTAAAAAAATATTTGGAGTATATTATTTCTTGTTTTTAAATATAACATAATATATGATAATTAAATGCGTAAAAAAAAACGTCCAAAGAAGTCTTTAAATTAATATAAAAACTAAACATAGATATTAAATCTAATCCCTGATAACAATTAATACTTACCGAGACGAATTGTATGTATGATTACTTAATTTATTTAAAACATTTTCCTGAGTGTCATACTAAACATGAAATGTAATTCTCATATGTACGTAGGTACTACACATACATACGTACACATCGCTTCAAATATTTTCTTATTCAACACAAAAAGAAATTGAGTGTTATTTTTCTTCCATGTGCTGTCTCATGTCGCGATCATTCTTTACGGTTTCTATCTATTCTGTACATACGTGGGCTCCAGGGGGAGGGCAACGTGACTCCACAAACCTACCACCAGATGTTTCCTTCAAAATTATAGGTGATATTTTGTCGAGTTCGGTCGTAAAGAGCGAGTTTTCTCGCCGACCGACGTTTTCATGCCTTTGTAAGTGCTCATAATTTTTGTAAATGACTTATTTTTATACAGACAATTGTGTCGCAGGGATACTCTCCAAATTCAAAGCACCGCTTGGATTGAATTGAAATTAAAGGCTGTCTGTGTAACTCATTCCCATTCAATGTACTAGAAAAAAAATCGCGATTTAAATATCAGCAAGCAGGATACGTCAACGGTGTCGATAATACTCATATATTTGATACAGATAATGATACAGTACTGATAATAATTGAGAAATAAATAAATAAATAAATATTGACAAATATAGTTTCCTCTCTCCAATCCAATTTTCATGTTTTACAAATGAAATCCATACTCCGAAATACACTAATAGTTCATGTTACACCAACCAACATAAAAATAGAAATACTTAATAGAAAATATCCGATAATTCATTACCATAGCGTGGAAAAACTGGCTATTGTTAATACAATTGATATATAAATGCCATTGTTCCGTAATCTGCAGTTATTATGGTTACGTCATAAATGTTTTGTTACAGCCATTGCATAAAAATACTGACTCGAACAATGCAATTCTAAACATAAGCATAACATATATAAGCTGACTTGGCAAGACTTATTCTGCAACGTCAGGATGTTAAATTTACAATGTGTTTATAATTCAATGCCATGTTATATTTCAACCGTATTCCGATACATAAGCCTTCTCACAATTAAAAATATTAGCATTATGCTATAGCAGGTTAACAATAATCAGGCAGTTGTTGAACTGGTTATTACTATAACGCTATTCAAATGTACTTAATTATAATCAAATTTGTGTTACAACTCTTCATAATAAATTGAAAAATTGCCGAGTCAGCTAGTAAAACTACATTATTATAGTTTGGTTATAAATATATATATATTTGTTTGTGTATGTATGTATATCTTAATTGTAATAATATTTATAAATAAAAAACTGAGATATTTTATATATTAATTTCAATATAAAAAAATTAACACTAACTATTAACATTTCCAAAATCAGTTCGTAGCATAAAATGGTATTAAATTTCCTGCCTGTTTTGTGTAGTAAATTTCAAATATATAATTGTAATTTAACTTTTATTACAAAAAATCTAGTGCAAAACTTTACAATATACTTACTAACTTTATAATATACTATACTTTTATTAATAAAACTTTATTGCATAACACCTTGATTTGCAAAATGATTCGATTCTAGATTAAAAATTACATTTCGGCCTATATTTTCAGCTGTATAATGCTTTTGCTTTAGGCATTTCCTTAACTTACCCTATGGAATCAGAAAAGATGCATACAAATCATTTAGTAATTTTCTTACCAGCTTTCAATTTCAACCGTGTACGTTGTCATTCTAACACGTAACATGAAGCAGGTACGTCGGTATTATGCGTCACAATATCACAAGCAATTTATAAATCAATCTCCACACGTGAATGTATTACGTAGAAATCGTAAAGGTAATAATAAACTACAATGTTACTACGTCTATAGTAATGTTTTCTTACTATAAATATTAAGTGATTCCATTAATCTCTGCAGTTGGTCTGTTTACCGTAGGCAAGGTCACTTGTGTTTGATTTTTTTTCTTCATGCAATTCTTCTTTTAAGACGAATATAAAATTGTTGGTGTTAGAAATATCTGCAAGGCAAGTTGTGAACTGTTGATCAAGGTACGTTGTATAATTAAGTAACAATTTATTAAACCGGGCTACGATATAAGTGTGAATCATAGAAAATTGCTTATCAATGCAGCGAAACTACCAACTTTACATCGCAGTAACGACCGTCATAGCTCGCAAAACTTGAAGAAAAACAAATATTGATGATCAGGATCAGGCGCGGTTAAATCGTTGTTTTTAATTATAATAAAACAAATTTCGCTTCGTAAATTTATGCAATTTTGTGTGTTTTGTTGACTCCAATGCAATTAGATATTGACTGAAACAAGCTATTGAATCTACATATATTCCTCTAGACCTTGTAAATACTCAATAACTACGTGAAAGAAATGTAATATCTTACATCGGAATGAGTAAGGAAAATTATTAAGATTTATTTTCTATAAATGCCAGAAACCCGGTCTGAGGTCGAAAATCGTCCGTATAACACGTGTCAAAGCTTTATTTTTCGTTGAAAGTATAAACGTAAACAATTAATGTGCTATAAACCTTATTACGCCTGTATGTGTGTTAAATGAATGGTAATGTGTGTAATTTTTGTTTAATAATTTCATATGCATCTACTGCATACTATATAAAAATATTAGCCTTCTGCACTTCTACATACAAACTATACGTGTGCCAAGTCAGTACGCGCAATTTTCGTAAAAAGAGGTCCAAAGTTTTTTCTTCACGAATAAATATATACATAGATAATGTTGACACAAAGTCAATAACATGAAAACGAACATTGCCGAGTATACACGCAATTTGCTGAATAGATAATAAGAGACATATTGTTGTTATATTTAACTAATCGAAATTCATGTAAGTTATTAACATCGGCTATTATGCATAATCATTACGACAACGCGCATTATATCAAGCTATAGGTGTGATTTTATTTAAGTGTTGACGATGTAATCTTAGACTGCTTTTACGTTGATTTATAGACTGAATAGAGAATGAAATTTGTTGTTTTTTTTTTAATTTATATAACATTTTACAAGTAAAACAATAAACATACTTTGTTTTGGGATTTTTTTTTATTCTTAATTTACTAAAGTGTAACGAGAGTATTTTACAATTTCAATTCTATTTGACTCTGACCGCCAGTTTCTGAAAGGTTTGTCAAAATTTCGTTCATATAACACGCATATTAACGTGAAAGTTCTATGAAGTCAATTCGAGTTTTTAAACGTTGATTGGCGAATAATTTCAGGATAATCTTGCTTTCTGCAACTCAATTGATGTATGACAATAGATTTGACAATGAATTTCTTAATTTTTTCGTTGATCAGCCTTTCAGAAACCGGCCGTGAAAATCACAACTTTTTAACTCAGTGATTAGTGATTAGTAGTAAAACAATGGTTCTTTAAGAGATTTGATAGATTTGTTCGTGTTTACTTATTTAAGCGGAATGTCTTTATACAAATTCCCATTAATTTAATACCAAGAGGTATTTTTGCACAAACTAAATTAGCATTGTAGGAAGGAAACAAAAGCTCTTATAGATAAATCTTATAAATATAAATGCATAAAATTCTAAAAAATAAAAAAATAGAGGAATTGAGAATTTTTAAAAATCGGTTAAAAATGAGTGAATGCACAAAGATTTATCAAGTGATAATTGCGTGGAAGAAGAATTGTTTATTATGTAAGACCGTGAACAGAGGCAGTCAATAAAAATACGAATATTTTGTTGGTGCTAAATTGAAAGTTAAAAATAAAATATTATAATTACAAATTACAATGGGAATAAAGCTAATTTGAGAATTATAATTTTACTACTTTATGTAGAAGAAGGGGACTTACCTCCGAGACGTACATTACATACAGACATACATTAGTGCCTACTTTTAATGTGAATCGCAGTACTAACTTAAATTTCAGATAAGATTTTTTAATAGTTATCAAATTTTAATAGATTATAATTGACGTTTTTGAATTTGGTTTCATAAATTAAATATAAGTTACTGTTACTTTAAAAGTAAAATGATTCCGTAGAATATATAATATTAAAACCTGCTTTCAGAAGATACCTGTAAACTGGAATAATAAAAAAAAATTGAATAATTTATTACTTTTCAATTTCATCAATCTATTAAGATGATTTATAACTACGAAAGTTCCTTATCGGTGTTGAAAGTACAGGTTGCCAAAATAAGAGAAAGACTTAATGTTATTTATAATTTTTAACATACACACGAATAACCTTATGGTAGGTGGTTACCGTCGCCCATGGACGTTAGTGACACCAAAGGCATCCCTGATGCGTTGCCGACCGAAAACGAAGCTCGAAACATGTGTTATTATTACTGGCTCTTCGATAGTACATCCAAAGTACAAATAAAACATTTCATCATCAATTTTATGAAGTCAAATCTGAAACAAATATTTTCTTTAATATTCAACTGTGCATTTCGCAATACCTATTAATAAATCTTTAGGTTTAAACAAATACTTCTGCTGTGGGATTGCATGTCACTGAACTGCTTCTAAAGCGTTGGACCAATTTGGATCAAATTATTTATTGTGTTTATGTGGATTCGAAAATGGTTGAAATTCACAATTCGAACCGATAGTTTTTTAACGTTATAAGACGACGAATCCTCTAGTGGTTATCATTATAAGCCATGATATAGCAGTACGATAACTGAAAATAACTTGCGTTACTTCATAACTTCAATAGTTACACCAAATAACTTATGAAACTCATAATTAAGTTTGCTGTCACTTCCCTGAATTTTACTTTAATACACATATGCTATATAAATCTGCAACATACAGAGACATGCAAGTTTAATAACAGCACACGAAAACAAGTTACATAAAAGTGAGCGGGCGTTTCTCATTCTCGAATTGTTAGCAGCGTGGGCGATACATAACTTTAACTTCCGAAGCACACGCTCTGAAATATTTATTCCTGAAACGTAAAGATCGGGCGGGGTGGTGGGGTGTGGAGGGCGGTTTATCCCGCGGTTTCCTTCCCGCCGTGTTTTACTTCGAGAATGGGAAGTCGCCGGCGACGGGTCGATATCGGCAAAGATAAATCAAATGATAGAAATGAATATGCCTTCGCTGAGCCCCGGCGGGCTTCTTTGTTTCTACTTTCTTTAATAAAAGCTATACGTGTGTTATATTGTCTTAGTCGTTTATGATGTACTTGGTCGAAAACTGTAGCAAACTTATAAAATAACATTAAGTTAGTTAAGAGGAGTGTAGAAATTCTTTATTAAATTTACGTTTACAATTACATTTAGTGACAGAAAAATCTGAAATAACAATTCATCTATTGAAATCTTTTCAAGAGACATAGTTGCGTTAGAATTTATTGTACGTGTTCAAGGGTGTATAAACGCGATGTATAGCAAGCTTGTGAAGGAATTTTAACGCTTAGCTATACGACTGTAAGATGTATGTGGCACATAATCTTTGTCGGTTCTCCGACCTCCGGTGGGGGCCCCCCCAACGTTCGATTGTCTGCGGAGGCTGCCCCGCCGGTGCCATCTGATGTGCCGAGAGCACTCCAGATCTGCATAGATCGTTGCCTTCGTTTTTTCCCTATCGAAAAATCAATACTCACTGTTATATATATAAATGGAAAGAGACACTCCTTAATGATATCGGAAGCTTAATGTTTTATCCGTTTCTTACTAAGGAAATTTGTTGTTTAATTTTTATAAACACAAGGTTTACACACTTGTTGTATGATAAGTCGACAGTTCTAGGCCACATTAGTTTTGGGTACAGCTGAAACGCCCGAAAAGTGGATGCTACTAATGGATGTGAATACATCCAGGTCATCCATTCCGAGGCTTCAAAGGTCGCAATGCTACATAAAGACTACATTATGTGAAATGTTTGTTCCCAAAACCGTAGCGAGCTTTCCGCCTCTGCCTTCCTCAAAGCGAAAGAGGCTCAAACACCAGGCAATAAAGCCTTCAGATCCAGCAAAACAAATACAACGTACATTCCAATGCTAGATATCATTCGCCCCGCCTACACAGTCGGCATTACGACTGTAAGCGTTCCTATTGGTCGCCGCGAAGGCTTCTCCATTTGGAATTGGTTATTTTTTTTCTACAATTGAAATTGGCACTGTACGTTTGTTTTGTTCAAGTGTTATACGCATGCGTGGGAAGGCGTCTACATCACGTAGATTCGTAGACGTAGATACGTTTTGAGGGTTACGAATGTTTTATTGGAATTCTCTCTCTGTTCCCATTCGTATTTCGGATCCAATTGTGGCCTACATCTCTCGTACTGCGCAGCCGTGATATATACTACATTCGTACATTCGTAATTTTATTTTTAGGTACTGACAAATGTTAATTTCTTAAAACTTGAGTATTCTACAGTCTAGCTAGAGTGTCCTACAATTGTTTTTTGTATAACAACGGTATTCATAATCTCTTTGTTAAATAATTATTAAAGTAGTAAAAAACAGCATTAAAGCAGTATTTGTAACACGTTGTCTACAAGAGCATTATATGAAAAACATGAAACTACATCATAGAGAACAATTAAAAATGAAATCTGCGGTAAATTTCAACTATGAACATATCAAAGGTTAGGTAGGTCGTCTCAAGTTCTCAATATATTTGAAACGCACAAAGGTAATTAATATAATTAGGGCATAACAATTATACACAGTAGTATAATCTAGTGTAGTCTAATCAGTAGATTAGACAAGCTTAGCCCTGAATTTAAGTAAGTTTATGTGACGAATTTGTTATTAGATGATTTCTCTTATCAAATATTGGAAATTCGTATTCGTAGACTTTGGCTATGATCATTTACGGACTGAAAGTGGCACATAGTTTTGATGGTATACAGATCTGGGTATGTGTGAGCACATGTATTTTTTTTATTTTTTTTACATATGTTAAGTTAATAGATTTCTACATTTCCACTCAATTCCCACCTGCACTAACTTAAAAGAAGCTTATACACTATTCCCTTGAAGACTTATTAAAATTCAACGTGATCACAGACGTGGGATTTTTTTTACACTAAATAGTTAATGCTTGACTTCTATCCCGCCTGAAGTTAAGCAAGTATTCACTACTAGTTGCACCCGGTGCTGCGTTGCTACGCATTATACAGATTTAAAGAAAAATCAACATATTTAAAGACACAGTCAATTGCTTCTGTTTATTAAAGTGCTGTTGAATGTAGATCTTGTCCACTCCATAAACATTTTGGACTGTAAATCATTGTCAATGTGTCCGATTGATATAATTTTAGTATTAAAACCTTTTTCAGAGAATTCTGAAGGAAGTTGCTTAACACATCAATGCTCTATCTCCTACTGTTTACATTACAGGGTCTATAAGGGACAAATAAATAGACAACTATTTTTACATATATAGATACTATTTAGGACACAATATTTAGTAAAATTCGATTAAGTAATTAAACCAAAATATTTTGTTTAAGTTCCATGGTCGGATTTAAATATGGAACACCAAAACCTCCATTAGTTATTACCCCTATATTGATAATCTTCGGTCATGCCATTTGCAAAAAATATACAATATCAACACGACAAAAGCTAGAGCAAAGCAATAAAAAGAAAGCAAAGCAATAAAACACAATTTTTTCGTGAGCAATTTATTAATAGGTGTTTATTACACTTACTGGAAAAAAGTTCTATATTATCTGTTAAATTTAAAACAAAAACTCACAATAGGACCCTAAACAGAAGTTTTAATTATAATCAAGTTCAATAGCAGCCCTTTACAAAATGTACCACTAATAACCGCATGTGATCCAAAATATATATACATCGGTATTCGCTTGCAACAACTGCAATAACACAATGGCATCCATAGTAGGCTCTGTCCGGAACAATTTCATTTGCGACTGGGCGAGGATAGCGTTGTAATTACAACAACAATCGATAGAGGCGCCACCGTCTGCCGCACGTTTAATCTCGCCGGAATCAAAGGACCGTCGCCTCACACCCACCCTCTAACTCGAAACAGCT
>DWJN01000787.1:0-21119 GCA_018248895.1 Carystus phorcus
TCTTTTGAAAATCCTCTGATTAGAAAAATACAATTAATAAATAAAACATTTTAATTACTTGCTTTGAATACGACGGAGGTAAGGAAAATATTCCTATTATTTCCTCCGTAGCACAGAAATGCTTTACCTCGTATCCAAATGCCACAGCATTATTCTACCAAATATAACTTGAAGGGTTTCGTCGTCGAATTCATCGATACAAAAGAATGCGAAATGTCTTGAAAACCGTGGTGTTACAAGCTTAGCCCCCGGCGTTGGCTTCCCCATGGCGCACATAAACTAAAAAAATCAATGCAATTTAACATCTGTTCATAGTTTTCTTATATATTATATTATAGTTTATTATAATCAAAATTTCTTACTTGCACATCAATAAGGTGCATCGCTACGTTAGTTTTTCTGTCATACCACAGACCAAGATCAATGCCTTGCCGTAAAACCTCGATAGGAGGCTGGGCACCATAAGTTTCGGCCTGTGGCATGCTCACGTCATCCACAAACACAACACTGTAACACCCAATCGGTGGCCCGAATACACCTGAAACATGCTTCTCGATTTTATAAAGTCTTTTAAAAATGCTAAGTCAAAATCTGAATAATTAACTTAAATGGATATTGGGAAAATGTCAATCAATGACACTTCTCTTTTTATGATCACTATTCATACTCCCTCGACCCATCAAGTTACGTAAATTTAATATAATAAAAAATAGTTTAATTATTTTTTGCACTGTATTACCTACACTTCATATTTTTTTACATACAGCATATTGATCACTACGATATAATAGAATTGTATTAAAGTTAATGTAACAAACCTTTCCGTCTTTTGTCCAATTTTCCCATAATAATATCTTGAGTCTGGTTACAATTGGTTTGTGCTGAGAATGCCATTATCAAAGCCTTATATACCTTCGTATCGACACGTTTCACCAGATAGTCCTTCGAAGAGATAAAATCTTAGTATTTCTTCCAAAGTAATATAATAATTTGCGATAAAAATGCCGGACCACCTTTCGAAGGAACTTAGGATCGATTTCCAGAAAAACCGACATTGGAATGAGGAATTTTAATTTCTGTTTCTCGTCTCGGGTGTGCATGTTCCTGTCTTTCTGTGTTATCCATTACACCCTCGACAAAGGGAATCTTAGTGTGGGACTATGAGTGTGTAGTACTATCTATTATTTATTTATTATTACTAGTAATGAAAGAGCAGGATGGGTGACCTCTTGAGGAAGGAAATCCTTGCTTCGAAGGACACGTTAAGCCATCAGTCCCGGTTGTTATCTTAAATATCGGCCGTCAAACCACATCAGAGGGCTACGAGTGGAATAAAAGCTTCCGACGCTTGGGCTAGCCAGTAATGCGGATTATTGAGGCAACGCGAACGTCCTGGAATATGCTCCAGACCTCCTCAGTGACGAGACGAGACCTATGTCCTGTAGTGGGCTATTAATGAGTTAAAGATAGTTTTTAAAATTATATTATTGCTTACTATAATATAAGACGACTTCCCCGTGCCTGTCGGACCGACCATCATAACAGCTTTATGGTGTGTTACTAACAGTTTAAACAGGGCCAAGTATCGGACACTGTCCAGCGTTGTAACTAAAATTTGGTTAGGTGGTGTATCACGACTTATCGGTGGTGCCGATACCACGTCGTCTTGCCATGGCTTCCATTTGCCTTTACCCTGGGAAAAATATATATTTTTTATTATTTTTATTTATTACCCGTCAATGCAATGGTTTGTGATCATATATCTTTTGTACGACGTATGGAATTTAATTCGTAATGCACAAAATGTATGCCGTATATGAAGAACGGTTTTTAGCTGCGGATCAGCAACAAGTAGCTTAATCTTCAGGGTATTTGTTGCATGATTAAGTTTTAGTTTACTTTGCCAGCCAATGTTTTCATTGTAATAATGATATTTGAAACGGTTTTAGTGCTACAGTCAGTTTACTACTTCTTAGCTAGCATTGCTTATGTGGATGCCACTGGTGTTGTATATAACCTTGAACGGAGCCTACATAAAAATTCATATTGAACATTTTAGAGTCACTCACTTCTTTGATAAATCGATAGTCATAAACTAATCCTTCTTTTGGTATCGTGAATATGTATTGTTTATCCGGCTTGGCAATCTCCCGTGGATACTTCAAAGTTTCTATCACAGATTCTGGAAATTCCTTCTCCAAAAGACCGCGGAATAACATGTCAAATTTAGGTCTACTGTCGGCTTCCAAAGTTGCTCCAATTGACCAAATGCATGAGAAGAAAAACACACCCTGAATAATCAAATTTTAGTATTAGCTTTTAACCTACTACCAATTAATATAAAATAAGTAAACAAAGATCACATATATTGCATATTTACCTCTAGCTGAGCTCTTACATCGAGGTCGGATATTTGTTCCACATACTTCTCCTCGTAGAAGTCATCCATAAAGGTATCAAACAAATTCATGCACGCCGTTACCAAATTACTTCGAGATGTTACATACATTTGCTAAAATTCACGAAATTTGCTAGATTATCTCTAAGACCAATGATGAAAATGTAATCAGATAGAAAATTATGTAAAACATTTGTGCAATCACTTCAGTTGTAATTTTTTATTTGTCTAGGTATTTTTTAATAATTTCTTCAAACAAATAATTTCTTCATTTTATAATAGAAAACCTACCATACCATAATATTTACAAGGATTACTAACTTATACCTACTTCAAACAATATTATGTATCAGTTCGTCAGGTGTAAGATCTAGTTACTGAAATGTACATGAATTAATAAATTCCATCGTACCTTAACCTTCCCGGAGTACTCGACGAGCCACAGCAGCGGCGACATGAACCGGTTGAACAGCGTCCGGATGAGGTTCCGGTTGTGACCGTGCAGCGTGGGCGGCAGCGTGTTCAGCCACGACTCCATCAGACACTTCCAACCCAGACCCTTCGGCTCCATGTATATCATGCCACAACGCGATACCTAAACAATGAACATGTACGATTCTTTAGGAAAAATTATTATTGTAAGTCTATAGTTTTATAACAATTATATGTTCGTCTGTGACTTTGTTCCGACTAACATCAGAAACTGCTTAACCAAATTGCTCTTCTATTGTTGTTCTATTTCAATCGACTCATAAATTTGAAAAAATTACATCTCAAAAATCCCAAGCACCTAAACGTTATTTTTCAGTTTTTGAAAAATAAACCAAATTTACCGTATACGCCTAAAGTATAAAAGTTTAACAGATTTAAAGACAAATTTTCTATTCTGTTCTCAGTCATACATTACCGTGGCAGGTGAGGCAGCTTCCAAGTCCATAGGTTCAAACACCAGGTTTGTGGTGGGCGCGAGCTGAATGATCTCGCCACTCATGAGGCATAACTTCTTATTGTCATCTAATACTGTATTTAGATTTTCAATCCAAATCGCGTCTACCGGACCGTCGAATATCAGCCATTTCCTGCGTAACGTCAAAAAATATATTTGGAAGCCATTTGGAATCTTACGATAAAAATTCCCGATTCACTTTGGATGTCCCACCCACATAAGAAGAAACAATTGTAGCGTGGTCTTGATAATGAACCCTTTAATATACATCCTGATCATCCGATTATAGCAAGACCTAAAGAAGGCTTATGATTTCAACTCATATGCATGTCTATCCATTATTGCACAATTTCTAAATTAATTATCATAATTTAATGTAATAGGCACGGAGGTAATGATTAGAAGCATCTGCTATTATAGCCTATAATGTAACGTCACATTAAATGAAAAACGACATCTTGTAGAGAGCTTAGACTCCTAAAATAAATTCTGAAAAGTGCTGCCGCGATTTTTACTTTGGCAAATTTTTAACCATATCTTATTCTCCAAAAAACCAAGTTTTATTAGTATTACATCAAAAAATTTCAACGTGAGGCCGGTACCTATTGTCGTTAGGGGAGACCGCGAAAGCTCTGTAACTAACGGCCAATATGCCATCAGACCATTCGTGTGACACTGGGTCGAACTGACCGTACAGTTGGCCCATCGTAATCGATTTGGGATTTATCACCGTCCACTCCACTGCGTTTTCATCCATCAATTTCTGTAATTACATAAATTATTAGTATCAGTAAAGTTTCACTTAAAGCATAAAGAAGTGGGTAATTCAGTAGTATGGTTGTAGGAACATATTTATAAGCCTGTCAAAGAATCAGATTGTATAAATACTTTGCCAAGTATTAACAGAACGAAACGTGAATGTATACCTTCTCTGATACTAGACCGAGAGCAGCGCCTAGAGCATGGTAGCATTTTGTCTTGCCAGAGAAAGGGAACCCGACTAACATCAGGCCATGTCGCACTAAGATCATCTCATACAACTGCAGGACCTGTAAAAAAGCAAAAACGTATGTATGTAGAAAATCGAAAAACATACTAAATATGTATAAGTGATGTATATCGCCCACGGACAGGAGCAACAGGAAAGACATAGCTAGTCAAGAGAGGAGAAAAGAAAATCATAAAAAAATCTGGTTCTCACGCTCCTGACCGAAGCACGACGAGTATATAGCATCTGACGGATAAAAGCTAACCAGGCAAGCTTCACAACAAGTATAATAATAATATGGCTTAGTAAACATATTGACAGTATACATTTTACGCGAAGCTTTACCACCCAGCTGGAAGACCGATTTCTGTGGCTTCATACAACATCTTGGTCTTCCAAGATTAATTAATTCTAGACTATTAGCGCAGAGAATACTAGAGTTATTAGCGCATAACAGCATTTTAGCATTGTTCACAAAGTTACCTTCTCAACAAAGAATTCGTTAGCTTGCAAATTAAGAGGCACACAGACTTCTTTGAGGCACGCCACCAAGTGTGGCAATCCTGCCTGAGGTAGGGGCAATCCAGGGAACAAATCTCCAATGATACCCTGAAGTACAAAATCATTCATTAAACAATCAACAACAAAAAGTCTACACAAATATTTTAACACTAGTAGACTCGGCGAACTTCGTATGAACTTAAAACATTTGTTCCGTTTTGTAACAATTCTTAACAATGCTTAGCTCATGTTGGTCACAGCATTATATTATAGAGCCTACAAATAACCTTCCTCGATAAATCCAACACAAAAATAATTCAATAATTTTAACCAGTAGTTCCTGAGATTAGTGCGTTCAACCAAACAAACAAACTCTTCAGCTTTATAATATTTCTATAGATTACGAGCCACTGAAACTTTACCGCGAGCAATTAGCTCTCGAATGAATAACTGTCTTACTAATAACTTACTTATTCTTATCATCTCTACTTTTTTCTAGAAATTTTCGAGAAAAGTTTAAGCCAATTTTTAATACTGCTATAAAAAAAGCTCTCTCAAAATTAGCTCACTCACCATAAACAAAGGTACATCGTGTTCAAGAAACTTGGGTAGATTCACATCTTTAATGGATCGCAGCAGAATGACGTCTTCTACCTCATCAGGGTATCGTAGCTTCAGGGCACCCGCGGCCCGCAGGACAGACTTGACAGCCCTCATGCCTGAAAGAGATTGCGCGGTTCAAAAAACCTTATTTTTTATCAATTAAATAATAAAGAAAAGCCTACACTCTCATACCCCCCACTAGGATATTCTGGGTCGCGGTTAGCATAATCAACACGGAAAACTAATACACCACGACGAAAAAACTGTTATCTGAAACAGAAAAGTTAGTCCCGGCCAGCAACCGAAAGCGGACTCCTCGCTTCGTAGCAACAGTCATCACCAACTTAACTACGGCACCTCTATTGATAATTAGATATACTAAAATACTTCTGCCACAACCAGAAACAAAAGTCTTAATGTTATTCTAATAATATCCATCAAGTTTTCTATTTGTCTTTCTGAATTTGTGGACATCTATCCTACGTTTCAAAATGTCTACTTTTATGTTTCTGTGGACCACTCATATACGAGTACAAGGCCCGAAAAGCGTTGAATTATTCAACTGGTGTGAACATGCACAGGTGTTCTCCTCCCGCGGACTGAGACAAATGCCCGTTACGTAAATCACTGTCCCCATACAACGGAACATGCTTCAACTCAAAATACAAAGTCATGAGATGGGACGTGTGTAGTGATATAATGTAATATGTCTGCATATAGCAAAATTGTACTCAGTGGTACTGCGTATTGAAGAAAAATAAAAAACACAGGAGGTTTACTATATCATCGCTACTGATCATGAGCCTGATTTAGGTTTCAATTTTGTTTCTTTCTTTAGATATTTGTGCAGACTTCAATCAAAAGCCCTGATACCAACTTGTATACTAGTTTCGTTAGTAGAAAAGCCTTATGGGGCAACTTTAAAATAATGAGATACTAAAAGAAATTATTACGAAGCATAACAATTTCCGAATCAGAGCCAGAAAAGGCGAATAACAACGTAAAATTACCGTAATCGTAGTGACTCTGTGACGACAACTGCTCGGAACAAAGTCTGTAGGTGGCGACAATCTTCACTGCCAACGGTTTCGCGTTGAGGTATCCAAATGCGTACAGTTCAATTTCCGAGATGAGCACGTAATCCGGCACCATCATAGCGACAGACCTAAACAGGGCCTGCAAACATCGTTTCATGCAAATATTCCAGAAATAAGGAATTCAAACTGACATTGAAAGACTTTGTGACCTTTAAAGTTAAATTAAACTTACTAGTTACTTACTATAACTTATCAGATTTTTAGTAACATTCGGTAACAGGCATACCTTCAAATTATCTGGCAATTCCGATCTTCCAGCGTATCCAGGATTCATGGTGATGAACACAGCACAAGACTTGTCCAGTTGAAGCAGCGTTCCTTCAAATAGGAGCTCGGTAGCTCCAGAATTAATGCCGCGCTGGATGGAAAGAATTTGTTGCGCAACCACAGATAGCACTTCCAGGTCGATACGATTGAATTCGTCAAAACAAGACCAAGCGCCACAAGATGCGAGACCCTAGGAAAGCAACAAATATAAAATGTTATATTTATTTTTAGCTATCTATCTATCAGCCCTTTAAGGTCCACTGCTGGACATAAGCCTCCCCTAATTGGCGCCACTCCGACCGGTCTTGGGCCCTTTGAATCCAGCGGTTGCCCGCTGTCTTCTTGATGTCATCCGTCCACCTGGTCGGGGGGCGACCTGTGCTCCTTTTACCGAAAATATTCTTATTATCGCTTATACGAGATTGAATTAATTGCATGAGAGCGTTTTGACCTCAATTGTCAATGTGGTCGTATTTTGGAAACGAACATAATACTCACTGGTCAGAATAACCATTATGGACATAATATACATATATGGACTAACATGTAATGTGTTCAACATTTTGGTGTTTCAAAATGACTTAAAGAGTACTTGATGCTTCAAAATATTCGAAGGTTTAGAGGTTACTGTATGGAGATACCATTTAAAAATATTGTGGTGACATTACAACCGTCTAGAATTGTTATCGTTACATCAAAGGGACAACGGTAATAAACCTTCAAATAGGTCTACAAATTTCTTTGATTGGTTGGTTTTAAGTATTGATAATTTCGGTGACAAAGATTCAACATCTTATTTTTGTTAGGTGTCACTTGCACAAAAACTTCTAACAGAAAAATAGTGCTGCAAAAATAGTTCTTTTATAAAAGAGAATAAGGCAATGAACAGTTGTAAGGATTTTTATTCCGATTGTCTCAGTAGGCGTACAAAATGTCAGGATGATAAATATAACACAAGATTCTACTGGCACTTACAACAATACCTACTTCTTGTGTACTACTTTATTTTCTTAACGATTTATTTTGTTCATTTACACATTTTACACAATGACGGTAGGTACAAACATTGTTACTGGGTAGGCGGTATTTTTTTCTGTTTATTTTATCTTTTTTGTATAAAATATTCTGCGATGTCAAATGACGATCAAGTAATTTATTGTAGTCATTTATAGTCTATAACTTATCAAAATAAAGAATTATTATTTTAAATTTATACATAAATGTAATGCACACGTCAGTAGCTCTTGGGCAATCGGCGATAACCACTTTGCCAACCACTTGCCGTGTTTGTAGGTTACATTGATACACCGGTGTGTTCCATGGAGATCTCGAAACCCTCCCATATGTGTCAGTCTGAATCGAGGGGGTTTTAGTAGGTAAAAGACTCTCATCACCCACTGAGTATCTTATGCAGATTACCACCTTGTTAAAAATAATAGGTAATAAAAAATTGGTTACATTTATAAAAGTCATTAATATATATAAACATTGGGAACTGATCAGATCTAAAATAATTGTTGGTCTTAAATGTTGTTTCATGTTAACACATTTTGCTTATATGCGATGCAATTGCGTAGCGGAAAAAAATTCAAGCGTCAATATATTACCCAGGTTTACGATGTCCATATATAACTTGGCCACGAGCCATATCATAATTGAAATTATATTTTTTTATATTCCTCAGTTTGAAATATGTATGTACAAATAAACTGTCGAAGCGCTCATAGCCCGGCGGCTCGCGTCGATCCTATGCGATCGACAGAGTTAAGCAACTGCGGGCGCGGTCGGTACCTGGATGAGTGACCGCTGGTGGCAAAATTTTCTTGAGCGTTTCCGTGCTTCGGAGGGCACGTTAAGCCGTCGGTCCCGGTTGCTATGAACATTGCAGTCGTCAAGCCGTATCGGAGGCCTTCGGGCGGTTTGAAAACTTCCGACGCTTGAGTTGGCCACTAACCCGCATTGGAACAGCGTGGTGGAGTATGCTCTAGACCTCCTCAGTTATTAGGAGAGACCCGAGCTCAGTAGTGGGCCATTAGTGGGTAGAAGGCAGATAAACTGTCGAAAGCACGCATTTGTAATTAAACTTTAAATTTTACTTTGTTAAAAAAACTTCCTTAATTTGAATGTGTGACGGTGATCAATTACCATCGCTTATCTGCTTATTTGTCTGCTATTCACATAAAAAGGACAGAGTAGGAAGTAAAGTTTTATTTTTATAACTTATTAACTACTAAACGGACTTATATCCGGTATTCACCAATAAATAGATGGATCCAAGAGGAAGATTTGTATGTAAAAATCATTACTGTTTTGTAATCAGTACTGTAAATTGGTTGAAATTTAAGGATGCTTAGTGAAGGAAACTATTTAGACGCATATGATATTAATCCTCATCAATTAAATAAGTCAAAACAACGTCTGAAAGGTCAGGTAGTGTTTATTAAATCCATAAATTGCATATTAGATCGTATTAAAAAATTCTACAGTCGTGTTTGGGTTATTTTGAAGCTCGTATAATACTTATTGACGTTGTTGGTCTTCAAAACGGTTTACTTTTTGCTCGTTTCTATAAATAAATCATTTCATGTTGTGCGACGGAATAGCCATGAGCGGGCACACTTTACTAGATAGAAAACACAAAAGAAATAAATAAAAAACTTTCGTCTGATATTTATGAGGCAATAATGTTCGAGTGGAAAGGAAGATAGTTGATATCGTGTACTGCATTGATTTGAGAGCGCGGTTTTAATCCCGATGAAGCCGACATTTGGCTCCAGGCCATCGTGTGTTTGGCTTTTCCTTTTTTTGCAACTAGATGTCGTGTTTGTATCCAATCGATTTATTTTACAGAACACTTGTAACTTCCAGTATAACTTAAACAATCAATTTACAATTGTGCGTAATATGAGTACGATGTATTATTTTATTACAAAAGTTCATGTGACAATAGTTAAATGTATTTTCTGATTATGGATTTGTTTCGTTAATACGATAAACTAAATATGTATATATAAAAATAAATTCGGCACGTGTTATCCTAAAAAATACTATCGGTTCGTATTCTAAAATACATATAATCACTTATCTTCTTAAATACACACAAAATACTTCATTACAATCGGTCCATCCGTATAGGAGTTCAGTCATATACACACACGAACAGAAGAATTATACATATATGTAGAAAGATATATTCTACGTTCTTCAATAAATTTACTTCTTAGTACTCCTGCGCACTCCATCTCATTTTGCTAATACTTCTTTCTGGTTACTGACTGGTTCTTACTGGTGACTGAATCTGGAATGCCCTTCCTATAAGTATTTGTAATGCAAGTACGTAGACATCCTTTAAATATCGAGTCAAAATTCATTATCTCCAGTTCAATTCCTTTTTCCTCTTGGTTTTGTATCTCTTATCTACTTATTGCTATCTAATATGTCTTATATGTGTATATATTTTTATTTTACTCTTTTCTGTAACTAGTGCACCTCACTATCACACTTGTTATTCTATTTTTTTACATTAAATATCCTAAAGTTGCCTATTAGAGATCGCTGTGTACAGATAAGGCTGTATTTTAGTACCTTCTGATGCCTATCTACTTTCTGCTGGAACAATTATGTTCTTTGAGTACAATAAAGAGTTTTAATAATAAAAAAGATGTAATTAATGTATATGACATTATCAAACATATAAAACAATATAAATCTTAGTTATATGTTTACATTTTGAAATTCTTATAAAATTTAATATTAAAATAATACATTTATGTCATTATTATATGAAAGTATATAATAACAATATTAAGCAATATGTATGAAACGATAGAATCTGATTTTCCTCTGTAAACTAAAACCTATTTACAAGAGTAAACATTAATTAAAGTGTCTGATTTGTAATTACGTTGCATATTGATGATGCAAGTAATGTGTATACCTAGTATGATGTTTATTCAGTTATAATTTGGGATTTAAGGGGCTTCAATGTACTCGACCCAACCTCTCCTCGTGGTGCACCTTACTGGACGAGGCTATAGCTTCAGGTCCCCTTCTATTGGAAGTGGCTGGGCTCCGTAAGACTCAGTTTAACCACAACAGTACTAAAGTATGGTTGTAGGAATTTTCTCAGGATACTAAAAATACTCTATACTTGAAAAAGGATAGAATACCTGTATGCACACCATTGATCAATGATTTACAATAAAAGATTTAATTGATACTTCACAATGAAAAACAAACAACTTTGACGTTCTCCCATATAAAGCATTTGTTATATAATATAAGCATAATATAAAAGTAGTAAAAGTATAGTTGTTAAAAGCTATACTTTTTAAAATATTTCTTTTCTATGATCTTTTCGTTTATTTGTGTTTATATAATGGGTCAAGCTCTCTAGACTATTTATGGGCATTCAGAAAATAACCTATACATAGTTCGTAAAAGATGTACATAAGCATTTTTAATTGTGTGTCAGATAAAACAGCTTTACTAACATATTCAAGTCTAACGGTAGACGATTATAAATTTGCCTAAGCTACATATCTATATCTATTTTCAGTTTTAATCTCTATGGAAGAGCACTTAGTGACGTCGTGCTACGCGAATGTTGACCGCTCTACGATATGCTACGGCATCCATCGTATAGTTTGTAGCAGATAGCTTGTTTGCACAATTTATTACCCCCGGCTGGCTTATACGCTTCATGGTTCAATTTAGAGTACATTCATAATCCCTATACCTTCTTAAACTGCATCTCGATATTTCGATATGCCATCTATGCATCAATATAATATACAATGTAATTGTCTTTCTTTGTTGTCCATGGCACCCACGACACGGGGACACATGTGTATTCTATTGTGGGGCGTTATTTATTATTATTTATTTATAATTATGTCACGATGACCAAATTCCATAACTGTGAAATATACCTAATTATGGGATCACATAATATCCTCGTATTTTACGGGTACATAATTTATATCAAAAACGACGAAATTTCAACCTTTCTAAAGTTGTGATCGCTAGCAAAGAATTTAAGCCCAGAAAAACCTTTTTATACCCAAAAACGGGAAACATCAAAGTGTGTTCCACATCCAACGACATTCGATCGACATTATACAACATTATGTGTGTACTCAAAATATTTTATATTCTGTAAAATTTAATTACAATATGTATTTTGTACGGTACAGATTAATGTTTCTTTTTCTAAATTTTGTAATAATTTCAGAAGGGACCATGTTTGTGTAAGGTTTTTTTGTAGAAATGAGCATTACTGGACGGATTTGGAATAAAATTTCCATTAATAATGACTACGACAAGCTGTGGATGTTCTTTACATACTTTCTAGTGATTTATTCTTGAGTTACCAGACTTCTGAGTTAAAAATAAAACTTCTGTGACAAAAAAGAGGAAATGATGAAAAAATGTTTCTTTAAGACTTCTTTGGTATATTTTAAGACCACGTTATATTTTTTCGCTTACAATAGTCGTTCGGGCCCACATCAATGTTTTGTGTCGTGCGCTTTGTTCGCCAAAATTTTTCTATCGCGTACAGAATACCTTCAATGAAAATGAATGTACATGAAATTTTTTGTCACTTTTAAGGCACATATTTCAAATATTGTATATTTTTGAGATTCGCAAGGAACTCAAGTCTTATATGTAAGTTGTTAAAGTTTAACGTTCAACGCCAAGCATTATCTTATCGAAAGTAAAAAAAAAGTTGTTGTTACCTCATATCATCTTCTTCTAGACACAACAAAACTGTAACTGATCGCTGTCTGTACATGGCAAATGTATTTAAAAGGCATAATGGGGGGCCTTCATATATGCAAGAGAACCAAAAGTAATGTTTTTTCATTTTGTTTGTATGTGTATATTATTATGTTTGTGCCCGCCTATCTCAAAAACGGCTTATCCGATTTGAATGCAGGATAATATCGTGATGGGCTTCACTCAATATTTAGTGTTTTTTTTTTATTTAAATCGGTCAACAAAAAAATAAGTTATGCCAATTTATGTGAATCATCTCGTATTCGTAAAATAAATTTGACACCGAAGAAGTCGCGGGCATAGCTAGTAGCTAATATATTGTATTTAGGCTAAAGTAAACGACTAGCAGTGCGTGAATTTGCGTGAAATTATAAAACGATTCCTATATTAAAATTACTGATGAGTTGTTATTAATAAACGATTCTGAAGTCTGAAGGTCACTGTACCATTGAAACTTGCATGTATAAATTGAGTTCTTTGTCTAGGTCTTAAAAACACAAAAACGTGACTGGAATTAAGTAGGCTTTCGCTCTAGTTCAATTTGAAAGTTATTCCGGATAGCCTGAGCTTAAAATATATACATAACATGAACATGTAAACAAATGGAAATCGTTTCCAAATTCTTTTGAAAGACGCCAAAGGATACAATGTTTGGATACGGGAATGTAATCATAAACTTTGCATGAAATATTTGACTTCAAGCTCCCAAGCTTGATTGTTTCACATTTTTATTGCCAAATTATATTGTATATTTTCTTTCTAGAAAAATATTGTATCTGTAATTTATTACATAAAATTTTGATATATGTATGATATGATGTATACAAAAATACAATTTCAGTCCTAATTCCATTTAATTATTTATTAATAAGGTCTAGTAAAAATACTTTTTCATTCGCTGAATTAAGTAGTTCCGTGATGAGTTTTAGTTCGAAGTCCTCGAGAAGATATTGATATTCGAACATAGAAACTTAGCCCTCTTAATTATATAAGCTTGGCAGATAGCCAAAGTTCACTCACCGGTCACGCAGCAAATTTAGCGGATAATTTAAATTCCAAACCCAATAAAGTAAATAGTAAACTGTCAAAAAAGTACTGTCAAAGTAGTGTGTGACCAATTTAATTCATTGTAGTTTCATTTTTCCAGATTAAATTTGAAACGACATTAGAGCACAGTTCGTATTGTATTGTTTATCGTTTAAAGGACTTCAGAAAAGATTTTTGTTCGAAACAGTCACGTAGGTATGATAAACATAAATTAAAAAAAATATTGTTGCCTCTCAATTGTTTTATAATATTACAATGGTCTCTTTTCAGAATGACAGGGGTTAAGGCTATTGTCAGCCGCGTTGTCCGACTTCTAATCAGCAGGCTTCATTTGACTGTTTGTGAAGTAGGTACGAGTACTGGCGACATGGAATACTAAAATGGGGTAAAGCTGTAACCAAAAAAGGTGTGGGGAATTTGTCGGTTCACACCTTTACAGCAACCGTCTGTGATTCTTGCGTCTTTTTGGGTAATGAAATTGGGTTGAATAGAAAAATTGGGTTAAAAAGTAGATTTTCTAGGGATCAAACCCAGCAACCCCAAACTACTTGAACGAAAATTCTGCTAACGGCCTTGATATAGGGTGATGTGAAAGTTTATTTACGAATTATTATTGTTATAGTGTAAAATAAATCAACCAACAAATCAGAAGTATATAGTCTTCTTGTGACATGTTAACTTCAACATAACCTTTAATTTTATACACCGCCACGTATTTTCGTGTGTTACAGGCATAAACTGAAGTCTTTTTCAGCGGGCCAGCAATCATTAATCTTTCCATTCGCGATTACCATTTATCATAGCATAATATGTATATTTATAGATATAAATTCGTAGAAGGCCCGTGACACCCATATACGGAAGTATGAATAACAGGCCATCAAACAAATTAACCAACGCCATGTGCAGTCGCTACATGGCTGGCTGACTTCTAAAGGCAATTGATTAAAAGGCTGCCATTATTTAGCAGAAATATCCATTAGTCATTATAGTATAAATAATATTAAATTTTCTTATCTGTCTCAACTCTTCACCAGAAAATACACGTAGAACAAATAGAAAAAATATAAGATAATATTATAATCGATATCCGGAATGATAACAGGATACCTCACTCTTAATATAAAAATTGCAATAGATCATCTATTCCACCACAGTACAAAAGGCATACTTATTTTAAACAAGTTGATCCAGCAAATTTGGTTTTGCCATATAAATTATTTTTTTAGAACTATTTTGATATCCATAAAAATATTTATAGTGGCTTAACCTTAAAAGCTGTGGCGGACTTTTATTTAGAACTTTTAGAGGGGAACATTATTGTAGTACATGATTTTTTAGTTACTTTCACCGCTTACTTAGCGCACGCAAAGAAAGCTCAAAATTTGCCGATTTCGCAATATTCTTTATTGCTGCTCCTCTTCTATTCCTCTTAGCCTATAGCGTTCCGCCATAAATGTACTTCTTACACTTCTTACACTAAAAGAATTCCTGAGATTAGCCCGTTCAAACAATTATAACTTAGTACATAACTAACTTAATAGATAACTAACTTAGTATATAACTAACTTAGTACATAACTAACTTAATACATAACTAACTAAGTATATAACTAATTTAATACATAAATAACTTAGTACATAACTAACTTTATACATAACTAAATTAGTACATAACTAACTTAATACATAAATAACTTAGTACATAACTAACTTTATACATAACTAAATTAGTACATAACTAACTTAGTATATAACTAACTTAGTACATAACTAACTTAGTACATAACTAACTTAATACATAACTAAATTAGTATATAACTAACTTACTACATAACTCACTTAGTATATAACTAACTTAATACATAACTAACTTAATACATAAATAACTTAGTACATAACTAACTTAGTATATAACTAAATTGGTATTAGTCACTGTAACTCATGAAGATCATCAACATCAAGGGTATCACCAATGCTTTACCGGCCAAGAAGAGAAGAAGGAACAGGAAAGTATTGGCTCTCAAGCTCCCAATTGGAACACGACGAATCATTTGGCGGCTGACTCAAGCAAGTGTGGTAGATAGGCAGGGGCCTTCACGGAAAGGTGATATAATATCAGTAATAGGCCGGCAGGGCAGTTCGTGGCAAGCTGTTGGTCGATACCACGGACCGGGAAAACCCCTTCCTTATCTTCGGTAGATGGAACGCAGATCAAGGAACAGGTCTCCGCCTCCGTGCTTGCCTTAACTGGCTGGGCCAGAGTGAAGTCGCTAAAACTATATTATGCTGGGTTTGGAAGTGTCTAATGGCGTAATAACGAGGAAACCCGCTCGTGGGGGTTCAATTCCCCCTAGATGGTGAAATCGGCGCCGCACCTCTCTACACAAGCCAATGTTGTTCCCAGGCATGCGCCACGTTAAGGAGGCCCATCAAGTGAACGGCGAATCACTACCTAGTGTTTCATAGCCACCAACATGGTGTTTCATAGCCCAATAATAAGTCTTCGGAATTATTGTGTATACAATAATTAAGTTGTAAATTTATTCCTTTGAATTAGTTTCTGTGCACATGGTGGGAATCACTTTCGGATGTATCAAATTGTGCAGTCGAGAAGTATATCTACCATGTGTACCACATAACATTAAGGTGTCTCAAAGGGCCGTGTTGGACCTGTGCACCCACATAAGCCTTTCAAATGACAGGGTCCACTTACATTTTGGACCTGACATTAGCTTACCAGTAATATTATTAACGGCTTTAATTCTTATGCGAAGTCCTATTACTATCACTAAGCAGGTTGGTTTCTGTTGCCTTTTACTATATATGATTCTAGGAGGCCCCAAAACGGTAAAACTGTTAAAATTGTATGTGATTTTATAAGCTCAAATTCCTTAGTGAAATTAATAATATTGTTGTCAACAAAAACTTTGATTTACTACATATATTCGGAATGATAAAGAGTACCGTGATGTTTACCGTCAGTATGTCGCCTTTACTGCCCGCATAAAAGTTTATGAGTGCTTGCTCTTGGTTTATAGTGTGTTAAATATCTTTAGGGCTTATTAAGTCCAACTATTTATTAGGTAATCAATTAAGGTAACCAGAACTTTTTGATATATCTTATTAGTATGCTAGAAATGATTAGCTACTATTTTTGGTAGTATAATGATAATAGATTCAAAAGATCATATTTGATCACCTTCAGGATCTTAACTTAACCTTCATCTAATGTAATAGAAAAATGATCTATACGAAGCGCTTTACAACAAGTCCTCACTAAATACTTAGATGCGTTTTCAAATTCAAATTTCTTTAAATATCTTACATGGGCCACGTCAGTGCTGATTACAGCATTACAAGGAACAAAAAAAAAGTTGTCTAAAAAAATTCTAAATAAGGAAATTATGTGTAGTATTGTAGATAGTATGTTATTAGTTTCCAGTAATTTAAATAATTATTATTCAGGTACTTTCTCAAATCTTTGGATGCCTGCAAATATGGAGCTGTGCCAATTGTTTGCGAAATTTAAGGGAAATGTTGTCTATGTATTCATAAGACTGAGCATTTAAATGTCGTAGTTTAATAAATAATTATATACCTATTGTTCTTTCAAACTCATATTATTTCATATAAACATAACCTTGAGTATCTGATTTACATATACTTTTATACTAATATTAGAAATGTAAAAACTCTATTTGTGTGTTTGTCAGTTACACTTTCACGTCCGATTGTGTATTCAAATAAAGACAACAGTTTGATATGGAGGTAGATGACTGGCAATGATAGTAGACTAGGATTTAATTTTTTTTTGTGTATTAGTCTAGTAGCAATAACTACTACTAGTAGCGCCTATGCTTCACTTCGGTGAAACTTTGGCTATTTACCTGATTCTAATGAAATGTTATTCACTTATTTTAGGAGTTTTTCCATAACAGGCTGAACAATAGATAAGCAGACAATATAAAAAAAGTAGTAGTATATTATATATAGTATTATATATAGTAAGTATAGTTTGTTCGCTATATCAATAACAAATCTCACGTATATAAAATTTTCCAAAACACTATTTAAAGTGCCCGTTACAGTTATATTTTAACATTATATTCTGTCCTAACAATTCTAGTTTATCGAAGCTGTAAGTAGAAAATTATGCTATAAAATACGGTGTTCCTTTTCAAATAACTTAAGCGGACGTTAAGTTGCCTCAGGCTGTAGTTGTAATTAAAGTAGAACGTCATTTTGCAGACCGAGTCAAGTCCCGCCGGTAACCTCGTTAGAGGACGCATACCACCTCTGAACAGTTAACTGCAATTTGTGACAACTTAATGATGAAGTCTTCCTTTATGGAACCAGCTATATATAACGCCCCTGCGCTTGTAACGTGGGGATTTCTGTACTAATTATGAATATAATGTAAATCTTTATTCGATCTTTTCTACCTCCGTTTACATTTTTTGGTCAAATTTGCATGATCTATTTGTCTTGTTTTTTACTTTTTTAGTATCCTTTTTCTTTATAGAGCGTGGTGTGATTGATTATTTATAGCAAATGATTCCGCTCTTTATTACTAACATGGTATATAGAACTAGTAACCACCCCTGTTTGCTTCGGTTAACCTAAACCTTAGTAATGTCATTCGAAAAAATGGGATTATGTAAATAAACATTTGAGTTTTTGAGCCCCGTTTAATTTTACCACAAGCTTCGACTTTACTCTACTTCTCTTTTCTTTCTTGGCCAGTGATGCTTTTAGTATTACTTATGTGCATGGGCAACGATGACCACATACTATCATGTAGTTCGTCTGTCTGGTAGTTACATAAAAACAATGGGAATCGCATACAAACCGTTTACGGGTACTTCGGAGACTAGTGGGAACAAACGCGCAGAAAAGAAGACAAATGGATATGACGGACCAATAAATGGACGAACTGTTATGATATTTATTGCGTCAATGAACATTCCTAATAATGGAATTTTCCAAATCGATCAATTATGGTCTTATTTTTTGGTTAATGTGTCTATTATACATATATTCACGATTTAATCCATATTGATTTGGATTTTACGTTTCAAAGTAGTACAAATATCTTAGATTTTTATGCAAACAGGACCCCACCAGTTGGTTAAATTCAAATTACATGATTTTAAATACTGAAAGTCATTAGGGCGGCGATTCTAAAATTGGTAATGTAGTAGTACCTATGAGTTAGATAGTTAATATGTATTCTTTGATGAAACAATCAATAAAACCAAAGTTTTATGTACATAGCAAGTTAGGTAATGACACAGATCTGTTAAAAGGTCGCTTTTTAGTTACACAGTTTCGTCACGTACGAGTTATATGAGACGTTGCACGCCCGCCGTAAATGAACACGTCAATGGAACATCGCAGTGCTTATAAAATACGTAAACGTAGCCAAGTCGTTTATTACTTTCTTGATTCTGGCTATTATCTACTTAATCAAACGCTAAGGTTACTGAATGATCGACATGATATAGAATGAGAAATATAAGGGTTCCTATTATAAAGTAAAGCATTAAGAAAGGATTAAAAAAAAGTTCTTTGAAATTATCCACTGACCCATCAGTCTGCAGTGGAGTAGCATCCTGCGTATTCTAGGCATCCTCAATGAGTAACGGGGACCTGTACCTGTAGTGGGGCATTAATGAGTTGAAGTCGATACCCTAAAATGGTAGGTAACATGGGGAGGGTATAAATTATAGAAAGTGTTAAGTGCCAGTTAATAAATAAATTTTAAGGTAACGTTAGTAAAGTACTATTTGTTTATGCACAAGTATTGCTATTTTCATAAGCTATGAGGGTGTCCGCAAAAATCCAGGGTTGACTGGTTGTGAGCGAGATGCGCGAATGCCGTCCACTGGTCTTTCGTAGTTGGAACTTCAGCTGTTTCGTTTGTTCGGCACTTGGTCAATCTCGCGGTTTGCCACATTTCTTATTATCTGTTGCGTATATAGAAGACTACAGCAATGAAGTACATAAGCAGAAAAACTAGGATAACCACTGATTTATCGAAGGCCCTAACATTATTATTAATGCTATTTATACGTATCATTAGAAGTGACCACATTTATCAGGGTAATGGCTGAAAACGATATATAGTTAACATTTTGTTTCTGAATAATCTAACACGTTGTTCTAATTGGGAGTGTTCCGATCTGTACACTAAGTAGCTACGTGACAGAGAATACGTGAATGACGGAGTTTCGTTGTCTTTTGATTTTCCTATCGACAATAAACAAGGATGTTATTTGTACAGAAATAATGTCCTGTGATGTATAAAGAACTAACAATTGCATTCAACTCATTTCGGCCCATTATTACAGGGCACGAGTTTTCTCATCACTGAGGAGACCTAAAGCTTACACCATCACGCAGCCCCACTACGGCGAAGCACAAAAACGCTTAAGAAACTCATAATAATAATAAATACATAAAATAATGTAGGTGAATGTTAATGTACATAACATATATCCAAATGTCGCATAGGTTTGTTACCTTATCCAATGTTTAATTTTACCTATAAATTATTAATTTTCAAAACAAAAATCTCAACAAAATAATTGTATCTATAAACGGACATTTGTTTACGGAAATAATAAATGATAACCTAATGTTAGACAAGGATTGTAACTCAAATTATTTTTTGATTGCACATAAAATTACTTATTAAAAAGGTTATTTTAAATTTTCACTTGTCACCTTCTTTTCTTCGTTGTTTAATTTTACACAGTGTTTCTTTCTTCTTTCAAGTTTGGTATGTATTTATTTTAGTCTGTTTTATTATACTTATGACGCAATAAAATAAGTTGTATCTAAGGATTTTTTCCTGCCGTTACTGAATAAAACTGCATATTTGTTTAAGCGTGAAGGCAGGCTTTGTTTTTGCTATTAAACAGGCATATTTCTGCGAAAATTAAAGATATTTCTAAAAGTATACTCTCGGAATTTGAGGGCGAAAGGAATGTCGTGATCGTGAATGAGCGAGGTTTGACAGCGAATAAAACATTTCTTTGTAAGAACTCTTGAATACGCTCCCGCACTGGAAATATTCAACGTGTTTTAAATTCTTCAAAAACAAAAAAGCATATTGCTCGCGCAAGTAAAAAGTTTAGAAACATTTTTTAAATACTTTGTATTTATACAGGTAGTTCAACGTATTCATAATAATTTAACAGAATTTATAAAATAATATTCTAGAAATTTTTAATAAACTAATTTAGAATAAACTAAATTTTAGTGCTTCAATTGCCAAAATATTTTTTTAATAGATCAAAGACTATTTATAACCAATGATATAAATATGAATACTTAAAAAAATATATTATTAATATATTATTTATATTTATATTATTTAATTTTGACGTCTTCAAGGCAAGAGTGAATAGGCATCTTCTAGGTTAGTGCGCTCACCATCCAAGGCTGCATCTC
The DNA here is from genome assembly GCA_018248895.1 of Carystus phorcus. NCBI lineage: Eukaryota > Metazoa > Arthropoda > Insecta > Lepidoptera > Hesperiidae > Carystus > Carystus phorcus. Next base: position 21,083 of record DWJN01000787.1, read on the forward strand.
TGCTTACCATCAGGCAGGATAGTAGTCAAGCATTAAC